>APFE030820607.1:227462-239959 GCA_000404065.3 Pinus taeda | reverse complement strand
TCTAGCCACTATGTCCCATCGATGTGGCCTTGCCATTTGCAGCTACTCATGCAGATTCGGCTCATGTCCAGTCCGAAACAAATAAGGAAAATAACTTCATTGAGCACATCCAACATATTCACCAGCAGGTCCATGACATTCTGGAGAAATCAAATGCCAAGTACAAGCAACGACATGATCAATATCGGGTGCCACACAAGTTTCAAGTGGGTGACAAAGTCTGGTTTCATTTGCAAAAGGAACGCCTTACTAGAGCCTACCAGAAACTCAGACCACTCCAATATGATCCTTACACCATTACCAAGGCTATGGGAGACAATGCATTTGAGCTCAGCATTCCCCCATTCCTTGGCCTGCACCCAGTGTTCAATGTGGACCGCCTTTGGCCATACTTTCCACCATTACCAAACACATCCGACATTGCAGAACAACTCACACCCACATAGTTAAATCCAGATTGCATGGAACAAGCTGCAATTGATCGGGTCATGGACAAAGAGATAAAGCACACTTTCCAGAAGAATATCCAACTGTATCGAGTTGTCAAAGCAGGCCAACTCCTTCGCCAGGGCAAGTGGAAAACCAGGGACCAAGTTCAGTAGAAGTTCTCTCATCTCATGGAGGAACTCAACGCAATGGGGACCATTGCTTCCTAAGGGGGGAGGAATGATCCAGGTGGATATTGGTGGCCACCCAAGAATTCCACTTGGATCCCGACTAGTGCTTCTTTCAGTTTTTTAGTTTCCTTAATTATAGCACAGTTTACTATTTTTAGCAGTTTTTCAGGTCCTAAACTTCCGGAGTCGTTTTGAGGCCCTAAACGACATTTTTTGGGAAATCTACCGCCATTTTCTATCTAAAATCGTCTTATCAGTCGTAGTCCTCGGAGAGATTTTTCCAACGGGCTATCATGCGCGTTAAACAGAGATAATATGACCAATTCGCAACCTCGGAAGTTGGCTGTCCAACTCATCCCAACGGGGCCCACAAACTCTTGGTGTTACATCTCCTCGAGTTAGGGTTTTGGTTGTTTAGGGTTTTCTCTTATTGTTCAATAATAAAAAGGCCCTTGAGCCTCATTGTAAGAAAGTTCAGAGGCATGTAGCCGCCACATCTCTTCTTAGAGATAAGCTACCATCGCCCTAGCTGGTTTATTTTCATTCCTGTTTGTAAGCATATTTCAGTATTTTATATTAATGAAATGAAGTATTATTTCTGTTGTATCTTTATGTTTATGGTTATCTCTATAATTTGTTGCGTTCCTGTTTAAATCTGGATCAGATTGCGATATGATTTGAGAAGGCCCCCTTTGGATTTTGTTTGGAGTACCCCTGGTCTAAAAGCAATTGCGATTTGATCTTTCTTGTAAAAATAAATGGCTCGGATGTAATTTGCCTAGATCAACGGCAGAGAAGATATCAGACCCCCCTGCGCTCAATTTTAAGTTTCTCAAAGGGGGGTCCGAAAAGTGGTTTTTCCATCCAACCTTATATCTACGTGTCACTAATTTGTTCTTTCAGACTTCCCTCTTCACAAACCACTTACCACTTCGAATCCCCTTTCATTAACATCTATTTTGTGATCTACGATAAGACTCTTGCCACTACCATATCATCTGCCACCTCATCCGTGACATCACCTTTCCACATGGATCTGCCACATCATAGTGATGTCACCATCATGTCATCCTTTACGTCATCCCACATGTCACAAATCGCAAGTCTTTTAGCTACTTCTTATAGTCTGCTACTCCATAACTGCGATTACGATATTCCCAAGTATTATGATTGCAATATCTATGTGTTTTGTGATTTGCGATAAGACCGTAAAGTCCACCTCTCTTATCACAGACCTCAGTCCCTATTCCTCTCCATCATGGTTGTGTTCGGGATTTATTATGCTCTACATTTTTTCCTGATTTCCTGCAAAATGTGATTTGTTTCAAATGGAACTCGCTTATCAGTCTCATTTAATTTTTACTTATCGATTCTTGTTTTTCATGTTCAGGTTCAGAACAGAAGTGGACAAATGTGTTGATAAGCGAAAATTCAGTTCAAATAGATGGAAAAAATTCTAGATAATCCAATGGAACAAACAAAGCCTATGAAGACAACAAATCACATTCAGAAATTTCTACCAAAAAACTGTTTTTCTTTAAGCGCTATTGAAGGGATCTGTTTAATGCCCTCAACGCTCTACACAATACATTCAATTGTTTTTCTACTATTTAAGATTACTTGTTATATGAAATTAAGGTCCTGAATTTTATGAAGAAAGGCTTACAAAAGCTCGCACTATTGTACTTTCATACTTTTCTCGATAGAGCGACTAGAACATTGTTTTAGGAATTTTCATAAAGAATTTTGAGAAGTTGCATTTCTATACTCTTGAAATCATCTTTGTGCGAAGGAATAAAATGCTGCTATTTCTTTTATGAGCTGAGCAACACACATCTGGTATTTCTATCTTTGTACCTATGTTTTGTTCATAAATAAATAGTGAATTTATCTTTTCAGATTGCTTATTACATGGTATTTAAAGAACAATGTTACATTTATTCATTTATGATCATGCTGCCATTGATATTTTAAAATACATGTTAAACAATTTGCTTTGATATTCTAAATGTGATATGAGTTATACACATTATTTTGATTAACTATTTAATTAAAATATCCATCTTGAAAAAAATTCATTTTCATTGGTGTTTGAGCAATCTATATTATCATTTACTAAGGAAAATCATTATAGATCGCATCTAGATAAATGTTAAACAATCCTGGTTTATAGATTAGATTAATACATAGATTTTCCATTTGATTTATTGCCGCAAATCCATCTATTTCACTCCACTATAAGCATTACACATTCATTCAATCACTTTTACTTGGGAATTTGGTTCCATCATATCCAGTTAGAGCCACTACCTAAACGAAAAAGGAGATGTCTTAAGGTCCAGATCAGGTGGTTTTCCCTTGTGTTGATGCAATGATTTTTAAGGCCTTAACACAATGATATACTAAATGCCAAGCAATACTATGATATGGAGTTCACAATGCCGTCCTATCTATGATCTATACAGTGAATTAAAATCCATGTGCCCAACATTGAGAAAAAGTATCATATCCCTAAGAGTCATATCGTAAGCCCAAATTATAAAACTATGCACAAAAGTAGATGGTAGTATCGAGCAATGGAAGAGATGGTTTTCTTAAGCTTCTTTAAGGTTGCAAGATTAACCAGAAATTGCCACATCAAAACCGCAAGCAACAATGGTATAGGGAGGTAGAAATCAAATGGTTTATAAAGATATAATATCAATGGCCTATGTTCATTTCTAGGTTTAAAAGATGAAAGGTGGTTATTAAATCTTGTGGGCCTAAATTCAAAGCATGGTTTTGAAAATAAGCACATATAACTACCTTGTTTTTTTTCCTAGGAAAATCTACGTTGATCCACCCAAAGGGATCACATCCCTTCGACCAAAATAATCAGAGCCTAACCCCGAGGGTGTTAAGGAGAATTGACCCTGTTACCTCCTAATGGTGAGATGCTTTAGCAACAGGACCTCGAACAATTGAGCTAACCCTCAAGGATATGTCACTTCCTTGTTTATTTTGGCACCTATAGTAATTATTGTGAATCCAATTTTTCTTTCTTGAAATTCATGTTTAATGGACATGTGGGTGGCATGTTGAAATCAATAGTTATGTGCTCAAATCAACAACGCCTACGCTAAGTCTTCTTGTGGCCAAACACAAATATCAACTGAACTGATTCTTCTCGTATCTATTAGATCACCATTTATAGTGTTACTGAAGGCACCTATATTCATTCCTTGTGCTCTTTAACATTCATTTTATTTTCTTAAACCAAAAACAAAATATGAAATCTTTGAAGGGAATATTGTCTGTATTATAAAAGATGAACTAATTGGATGCATGACATCTGTCTTTTTTATTTTTTAGATTATGGATTGGTTTAATCTATATAAGTTAGGAAAGTTGTTGAATGTGAAACAACATGTGGCTATAGAAAGGGTATGTATAATAGATGAAATTAAATAAATTCCATATTTATAGATGAAATTGGACACTGTATGAAATGGAAGTGTCATGAGTTCCCGAGTTACTTTGATTCATAATTATAGTTTAGAAACGAGTTTTAAATTTGAAGGTATAAGATCAACTTCTGATTGAAGATATAGAGTTGATGTCAAAGATGAAGATGAGGGGGGTTAATAATTTTTGTAGAAAAGGTTGTGTTATTTGTAATTTTTGGTAGAAATCTCTATAAATGTTTTTTGACTGAGGGAATCATCTATTCGATGCACCTCTGATTGATATAAAATCTTTTCTCTCTTCCATTTTTATGTATTAATCTTATTTAATATCACCTCTTTTTTGTATTCTTTATTTGTTATTTGCATTATACTAGTATGTGTTGAAGACATCAATTTGATACTTCTTCCCTCGCTGTAACTATGTCTTCTTTGATTTCATTAGTGTATCATATATACCCACAAATTAATTTTTATAAGTGTTTAGTTAATTAATTCACACATTATGCTCAACTCTTGCATTTCATTTATGTTGGATTCATTTTTTAATGCTAACAAAATCACCATTCCTCATCTTGGTTGACAATGACTTCCTTTCTCACTCACAGGATCAAGATTTAACATTTTTCTATTTTCTTCCATTTTTCATTATCAATATTGTGCTATGTTGATGGGAATCCATGCCCAATGGAAAGGCCTTTGGTATGAGAGTTTTACAATCTTTATTTATAGTATGATATCATTCTATCCTTGACCCTTTTATCTATTTCTTATCACTGAAAATCTAGCATTTTGAACTTAATGTTCTGAGTTCCTACTTAGCGAGAGTGAATAGTTAGTTATAATTGATGATTAAGGGCTACCTTCTCTAACCCAATAACTAGCTTGAGGCATAAAACAAATATGAGATGGCTTGACATAGTTATTAAGTAGCAAGGAACATATTGTTGAAGAATGTAACTAGTGTCGATCTTCATAATTGTATTTAGTCATGTATTTTTTAAAAGAAAGAAAAATAACTTTTATTATTAAAGAAATTGTCTTATTAAAGCATGGGTGTCATGCTTGGGTAAATTATTTTGAGGTCAAAGTATCCATTGAAGAGTTCTAGGGTTTATATCAAGTGTCCTTGTCCATGTCATAATGTAAAAGACCCTTCTTGGGCTCTATTTGTTAAAGAAGAAATTTATTTTATTGTAAAATAGGTCAATTAGGCCTCCTCAACCAAGTCGGCCTCAAGGAAGGACAATTTGACCTCAATAAGGGAATTCAACCTCACAAACTCACTATATATTGGAGCAAATTGACCTCATTTGAATCACTCACTCAACAAGTTCAAATTGCAGTAGATGAGAGTATAAAAAGTGTGAAGTTCAAGAAGGAAGTTGGAATCAAAGTTTTTGGGTCTCTCTATCTCTCTCATGTGCAACGAAATTCTGAAGTTGCATTGAAGCTGGGAAACTGCATCGAAGATTTGAAGCTACATGAAAGCTTTGAGGCTACATCAAAGCTTTGAGGCTACATCAAGGTCGGAGTTGTGAAGCCGCATCAAAGTTTTGAAGCTACATTAAGGTTGAACTTGTGAAGCTAATAGGCTGAAGTTATTGAAGTTGTTAAGTCAAAATTGTAGTCCTAAAGTTGGGTCAAAGTTCTGAAGCTGGGGGTCAAAATTTTGGGTTGCAGCTACATTTGAGAAGATGACACTTGGTAAATTTAGAATAGATCATATATTAGAAGGAAGATCTGACTTGGTGAAGGAGGAAGTTAATTTGTTCTAGGGTCTTGGTCTATCTCAATTTGAATCTACTGAAGGAAGATTTCTGACTGGGTTTTCCCCAATAAAGGGATTTTATCCCAGGACGAGTGCCTACATCTGGTGTCCATTGATATTCGTGTTTTTCTTTTGATAATTTATTGATGAAACAAAGATAAAGGAATAACATAAAGAAGTTAATAAGAACACTAATATTTCCCAAGTAATTATCAACATAAGAAAATATTTCTTTCTTTCTGATTTTCTAACATGGTATCAAAGCTAAGGTGAAGAAGGAAGAAAAAGGAAGGTTGAAGATGTACTGAAGAAGAGGAGATCTTGGAAAGGTCATTAAAGAGGATAATATAAAGGGATAAGAGGACTATCTACAAGAACTATGTCAAGCTAAATGAAGGAAAACAACAATCTAGAAGGAGCCTCCAACTACAGGACTTGGAAAAAGATGATAGATCTCATCCTAAAAAAGAACAATGTTTCGGATCTTGTTTAAGGAAAAATCAAGAAGCCTACAGATGAAGCAAGTGAAGTAGAGAAAGAAAAGTTCAGAGAAACAAAAATATGAGCTATGAACCTAATAATTGATGGTGTTAAGGACAACCTAATTCCATACATATCCAACATAAATTCCACTCAAGAAATGTATGAGGCTCTCACCAAATTATTCACCATCAAGAACGTTGGTCAAATAGCAAGCCTGAAGAATGAATTAAGGACTATTAATATGATTAAATATGATACTGTATCATCCTACTTGATAAGGATATCTAGAATTAGAGGCGAACTCCAAGAAATAGATGAAGTTTTACCAGAAAAAGAGCTCATAATTTCTACTCTTCTAGGACTACCAAAATCTTGCAGTGCTTTTACTTCAGGACTTAACATTTGGAAGGATAATCCATCATTTGAACAAATGTGGAAGGCATGAAGTCAATAAGAAGCTTGAGTATCATTAGTAAACAAGAAGAAGGAGGATGAAGAAGAAAATACCTCGAATTCATATTCTGCTCATCACAAGAAGAAGGGAATGCTCAAGAAGTTCAAGGGACCAAAGAAGAAAGATGACCTATAAAATATTGAATGCTACAATTGTCATAAGATGGTCATTATAAAAACCAATGTCCTGAGTGTTGAAAAGTGTAACTAGGTTCAGTCTTCATAATGACATGTAATTGTGATTTTATGTAAAGAGATGTAAAAAAGAAAAATAAAATATTGTAATGCTTGCATCATGGGTTTCATGAGTAAGAGATTTTATTTTTGAGTCAAGGATCCCATTGAGAGCCTTTAGAAATTTTGTCATATAGTCATAAAAGAATAAAATAGTCATTGTCAAGTAAAGAAGTCATGTTACATATTGTAAAGAGTCACACTTATCAATGTAAAGTAATCCTCCAAGGCCTTGTCACTAGCCCTCTCCAAGTCAGTCTACAATGAATGAAGAAACCTAGAAGATGATGTCGGCTCTCATCCGTATAATCATGTCAGCCTAAAGGACATGAGGCAATGTGTGTATATAACCAAACTTGGCCTCACTTGAAGGCAAGCAACTTAGTGAAGAAGAGCCTACAAGCATAAGTGCAAAGAAAGGACTAGACAAGAGAAGCGAAGAACAAATGAAGCACAATGAAGAAAGGGATTGTTCTAGGAATTCTAATTTGGGCTTGTATACTCTCCCACATGCAAAGAAAGCGGGTCTGAGGGCATAGAGAGAAGGTTGAAGAACTCATTGCTGCCTTGAGGAGACCTTGTTTGGGTATAGTATCTCGCAAGAAGAAGTCTAGGAGAAGCGCTATAGATCTCTCTCTCTCTCTTGTAGAGACTAATCAAGGAAGCAAAGATTGTTCTATGGCTTATGGAATAGGGTTAACATAAGAGACTAATATTCTCTAAAAGGCTGAGAAGACCAGTTCGAGACTCTAGAAGAAAGTCGAGAAAGGGAAAGTTGAGAAGAGAAGTTCGAGACTTTAGAAGGAAGCTAAGAAAAGGAAGAGGTAGAACGTCAAGAAGGCTAGTGAAAAGGGTCTTGGGAGGACACTAGAGTCAAGGGTTTTTTCCATGATCTTGGTGTCTATCAATAGAATATCTATAAGAAGAATTTGTGATTCAGTTTTCCTCTCAAAGAGTGATAGGTTTTAGCCATAGCTGACAAGCCTACATACTGTGTCTCTTGTATCCTATTGTTTATTTTGGTAATTGTCTTGATGAAAAGAACACATTAATAATATAAAGAAGAGAAAAAAACAATCCAAAAAAGTAAAAGTATATCACAAGCAATTATCAAGAAGAGAAATCTCATAATCATTGATGCCCTAGATTTCTCAACATGGTATCAGAGCTTAGGTGCTGAAGTCAAGAAGGGGAATTCAAGCAAGAAGACACACAAGAATATAGCTTCAAAGAAGGACTAAAGCAAGTCGAATAAAACCAAGAAAGAGATCAATATATTCATCATACCAAAACCCTAGAAGCATTTCCAAGATCATCAATGAAAGAAGGCTAGAACATTCAAGAAGGATCGTGAAGGGTTGTAGTGACTGCTATACCCTCCAAATTTTGGCTTGCATCCAAATTTCAGAGCCTTCCTTGGTTTTTCTTTGATGGTTTCAAGCACTCAAGCTCACCCCATGATCTCTTGTGAAGTCTTTTCACCCCTTTTTCTTGTTTAACAAGTGGTCGTATTTTGGCATATTTATTGCTTTGTCAAGCTTGCGATCTTGCTCTGGTGATTTTGAAGGTTTTTCCTTATGTGTTTGGGTTGTCTTTCTATGTAAACATCTATTGTAATCACACACAAAGTTGTAAGAAATGTCATGCAAGTGTCGTCACAGTCATATGAAGGTCTATCTCAAGTGGTGCACTTGTTGTCCTCAACTCTAAGACAGTCACACCGCGGGCATGTTTTGTGTTGTATTCCTAGTGGTCTATGTTGTCTCATTGTCAAAGTTTGCTAAGTGTGTGATCATGATGTCAAGTATGCACAAGTTCACTTACTTTCAACACTTAGCAATTTCCCTGGAAATTTATCTGATCGGACAACCCTCTTCCACTAGACCCTGACCGAGCTACACTGCGCAGTATCAGCCCTCACTGACCCTAATCTGTTGCCCATAATTGCGCAATGCATGAGTTTTTCCTCCAAGTCAGTTGCACTATGCAATCCTGGAGCCGAGCAACCTGTCTGCCTCCAAGAATTGTGCAGAATTTGCCTCCATGTCCAAACTGAACTGTGCATTTCTCAAGCACAGTCATCAAGCCTCCTTTTGGTCTGCCAAAAATCTGCACGGCACTGAGACCTGGGTTTGCACTGTTCTTCAAAAATGCACAGAGATGCCTAGTTGGCCCTCTGCTACCTTTCTCTGTACTGTTCTCCAAAATTGTGTAGACATGCCCAACAGGCCCTCTGCTACCTGTCTTGCATTGTTCTCCAAAATTGCGCAGTCATGCCTAGCAGGTTGTTTGCGGCCCTGTCATGCCTTGCTCTTGTAAAATGTGCAGTCATTTCTAGTAGGTTCTCTGCTTCCTTGCTCTGCAATGTTCTCCAAATTGCATAGACATGCCTAGCTGACCCTTTGTTGCTATCCTACAGTACTCTCAGAAATTGCGCAGAATTATCTAGCAGGTCCCCTGCAGCCATGTCTTGTCTTTCTTCTAGGAACTGCTTAGAACTGCCCCCCTTAGGGTCCCACCTTATAGCTACCACTAGTGTCCTTCATGAAGAAGTTTTGTCTCCCAGTGGTCACTGTGTATTTTTCCCCGACAGTGCAGACTGTCCTCCCAGAATTCCTCATTCCAGCCTAAGATGCACTCTCTGCTGTCTCAATGAGTTGTCCTCCCTCCCTGTTACCCAGAACACGAGAACAATGAATCATTCTAGACTAGGAGGTTTTGGATTTGATGTCGTCCCGACATGAGTGAATTCCAGGAATAGGCACACTTATAGATCAAGGCGAGATGACGAACGGGATGAAGAAGGAGCACACATTCTAGAAGACTTGCTTGTAGCTGGATGAACATATCAAGCATATCAAGCAACAAGTGAAAGGAACACATGCATTGAACCATCATGCAAGACCAAGACCATTAATGACCCCACAACACTATGCCATGTGGAGGAGAAGGCAAAGCACACCAAGAGTACATCCATCACTTAGCAACACAACAACTTAACATGGACACCACATTCAACCAGTACATGTCAGCAGTTTCATGTCAAGTTGTGTCATGAGTTGTCTTGGACACATCACCATTATGGGCCATATCCGTTGTAACTAAATGTAATGTAAAGTGAAGTCTAATGGACACACATATAAGTTGAAGAGTCATGTCAGTTGAAAATGCATGGGAATTTGAATAGTCACTAGGGTAGTGAAGGAATCACAAGGGTCAAGCATCACCCTTGGCTATATATACCCCTCCCATTGTATGAGTAAGGAATTTTCACCTTGGCTCCTCCCACATACCCTTGAGAGTCTGTAGTCTATTCTTTGGGGAGCGAGGAGTGGCTCCAATGTCCCACTACTGGGACTAGTGATATATGGTGTACAAATGTGTCTTGGGACTTTTGCTTAATTTAGAAGCCTGATAAGGCCAACACATTGTCACACATGTTCTGTAGATGTTTGTAAGACTACTCTTTAAACATTTGTAATGCATGTTTGCTTAACTTGTACTAAGATAGTTGAACTACTTTGGTTGTTTTAGTACTTACATTGTTGAAGATGTGCTGTGATACTTATCATCACTATCTCATCCCTATGGACTACTCCATGGGATACTAGACAGGCCACCTTTGTGTATTAGCTATCACTGTTGTCACCTCCTTATGGAATACTCTGTGGGATACTCGACTTACCATCTTTGTTGTCTGATTATAATGACCATCACATCCGTGTGGACTACTTTGCTGGGTGGTGTATGTGTTGTCCCCTTCACCACAATTTTAACCACTGCCACATCCGTTATGGACAATTTTGCTGGGTGCTAGACAAAACTTTCTGGTTCATGTGTGTCTCTTCCTAGGTGGTACTACTACCTCTCATTTAGAGGCTCACTTTACTCTTCCCCCTTGTAGTAAGAGAACCTCGACAAAATTATATTATGCTCTCACTAGGCACATGTACCTTTATGTTTGAAGATACCAGCGTACCACTCTCATGTGATGACAACTAGAGCCAAGGTAAATCTCTAAGTATATGGAAACTGGGCCTTCATACCAGATGGGAATCCTACACCAAAAGGTGTTAGGTCTAGTTGGGACTTCACATCAGGGAGATCCCCTTTGTTGGCGGGTCCAACACCGTCAACAAAATGGCGCTAGAAGGAGGAGCCAGATGACAGGTTGTGCTCATAGAGTCAGGTTGAATCTCTTATTTAAAAATGGCTCTTCCTGACATCATAATCCCGAGATGTCTTTCTACAAACTTTGAATGTGCCATCCCCGTGGAAGTTGTCCATGACCTATCCAAGTTAAAGTTCAGTGGTGAGGGTGAACCATGTTTTTGTGCACATGTATGCCACGTTATAAAATTTTGCCTACACCACAAGATAGGGTACGAAGATGTCTGGACTGTATTACTGACCCTCACATTAGAAGGTCGTGCTCAACATCGGTGTTACACATTACCCTTTACCTCTATTGATTCATCTAGTCAGCTTGCTGAAATGATGATTAAAACATTCGATGAGTATAGCCACCGAGATTTCCGTGAAAAAATCTGTTGTTTAAGTATGGAGCCTGACAAATCAGTTGAGGAATTTGCTGATCACTTCCTTCACCTATTTTATGAAATTCCTAAACAAATCATGAACTTTGACTTCTTCAGAGAAGAGTTTAAATACTTGGTTCATAGTTCTCAATACGGTGAAAATCTTGATTTCCCTTCCTCCCCAACTCTTGCAGATCATGAGGCACCTCAGATTGCAGAGGAGGATCCAAACACCCCATTTGTTCCTTGTCCTCCTCTTTTCCCGGTCCCAATGTTGGTGCCCCCTTGCGGTGATTGAAAATTTGAGAAGTCTGTGCAGCATGTCCCCAACCCATCTTCTCATCTGTCTCCTGCTTTAATGGAGGAAATTGTAGAATGGCTCAGGAAGCCTACAACGAAGAATCACTCCTACATTATACCAGAGGACGCCACCATGCATAACTCAACTCTTGAACCTGATCTGTATCTCTACCATCCTCCATCATCTACAAGCCATGAGTCCTTGTACCATGACTTGCTTGATCAATCCACTTCACCAGCCAATTGTTCACATTCTCCTAATTCTCAAGTTGTTGACTCAAATTACGATCAAGTGAAAGGCAGTCTCATTACATAAGTAGAGGATCAGAAAGGTGAGGACACTATTAATCTTCCTTCTTTGATTCAAAAATTTTCGCATCAAAACAATAAGCTTCCATTCTTAAACAATTATCAATATGCTAATCTCGGTGGAACATCTTGTACAATTAATTCCTTCGATCGATTCCCAATCTTGGGTAGTCATTGTTCCCATGCTTCCATATGCTGTGACGAATGCCCAAGCACATCATGTGATCTTTCATTTTCTCATGAAGATTCTAACTCTAAGTTGCACGAAACCGGGAAACGGTGAAGCGAAACGAAACGCGACCTCCCCAAATTTTGGAAACGGGGAAATGCGAATATATTATATATATAT
>APFE030820607.1:195326-227452 GCA_000404065.3 Pinus taeda | reverse complement strand
CGGCGATATTTGAAAATATCGCGATATTTTCGGCAAAACGATATATCGCCGAGAAAATATCGGCAAATATCGGAAAATATCGGCAAATATCGGAAAATATCGGCAAAATATCGGCTATATTTAAAAATTTGAAAAAATTATTTTTTATGCTTGCCGATATTTTCGCCGATATTGCCGATAAGATATTTTCTGGACCCTCGCCGATATTTTCTCGATACCAATATTATCAACACTGATAAAGACTATAAGGCTGCAAGAACTATAGAGACAAAAGACTAATCCTCATCATAACAATCCTCATAAAAAATAGAAGCAGCACAATGCTCAACAGTGGATGGTGGTGCTGAAGAAGATGATGCACCAATTCCACTTCCAGACTCGCCTTAATATTCAGGGCAGCAAGAGAGAGCTCCAAATCAGGATTTTCTGCATCCACATCCCATTCTTTAGAAGGACCACTGTTGTATTCTGGACCCCTACGAGATGCAAGGCGAAGGTTGGAGTGCACATAAACAAGATCCTCTGCCTTCTGTGAGCCCAACCTATTGTGCTTCACAGAATGAATAAAACAATAATTGCTCCAATTCTTTTCTGCTGATGAAGAGCTTGCCACTTGTGAAAGAATATGAATGGCAAGGTTTTGCAAATGTACACCATTTGCTCCATGACAAATCCACCACCTAATTGGATTCATGGTGCTTCTCTCCTCCAAAGTTGATATATTTGCATAATCATCTATTCGTGCAGCAAAACTGGCAAATTTCTCCTTTACCTCCCTGTGCAGATGAGAAGGAAACATTCTCATTAGTGCTTTTTTCCCCCCATTAGCCACCTCTCTATCCTTATGGGGTGCCTTCCTCTTCCCATTGCTTTTAGCAATAAGCTCCTCATCATAAAATTTGGGGTTCAAAGCATGTGCTAAAGTGTGCAATGGTGTAATGAAATTGTTCCACCTGTCAACAATGATTTTCTTGATCAAACCAGCAAAATGATCATCAACAAACAGAAGTTGTGGAGACTCCTGCGAAATGATTTCCATAGTTTTCTCAACCATGGAATCCATGCCATCATATACCTCTCCCAAGAAAGGTTGGTTAGTGTCAGCACTCCGGAGAAGCTCAAATGCAGGGGTTGTGAACTTTAGCAAGAAATCTATCTTGCTCCACCAATCCTCATCAAGGCACAATCTATGCACCATAGATCCCCGCTCTGAATCTGCTTGTCTCCACTCAATCCACAGTTGACTCACCACCATAGAAACTAATGCATGCTTAACCTCAACAAGGCGGCGCAATATCACGAAGTTTGAGGCATATCTTGTCTCAGCAACTTTTAACAACTCCAATTTGGAGTACTCTCGAAATATGGCCTGAGACTGGTGGTGGTTGGTGATGAATTTGATAATCTCCCTTGCATCCCCTGTGACTTCCTTTATCCAAGAAACTTTGTTGTCGATCTCCTCTAAGATCAGATTCAGATTATGGACAATGCATGGTGTCCAAAATATGTTGTCATACCTCCCCTCAATAATCAAACCTGCAGCTTTGCTAGCCCCTATTTGTTCAATAGCTTTTATAATAACATCAGCAATGAACTGTGCATCTTTCACCTCTCCTGAGTAGTCTTCTGCCTTGATAAACATTTCTCCTTTGGGGGAAGTGGCAATGATATTTATCAATGGTCTGTGCCTCATATCTGTCCAACCATCTGAGACTATGGTAACCCCAAAGCTACTCCAGGAAGAACGAATTGGAGCTAAAACGTCCTCCACAAGTTCCTTCTCATTTTTGAGAAGCTGGGTTCTGACTTTCTCATAGTTGGGCCCCTTGTACCCTTGAGGAGCTTTGTTAACTGCCCTTATCATATCTTGCCAGTAAGGAGAGCGAACAACATTGAATGGGATACCACATGCATAAATGCACCTAGCAACTTTGGAATCAGCTTCTTCTCTTGCTTGCACATTCACCAATCTAGCAATTCTGCTATCCTGAACTGATTGGGATGCCCCTGAGCCTCTGGTATGTTTGGGTGCTGCTTGTTCATGTTCTTGATTGTGACCACCTCTCCTCTTTCTTGCTTCAAGTACAATCCTTGGCTCAATGTTAGATGTAGCCTGAGTATGCTCATCATGCCTCCTCTTAGTACCATCTGCCTCATCTTGCTCTCTTTGATATGCCCTCCTTACCAATGGATCTGCTGTTTTTGTGCAACCCAGAATCCCCTGTGCTCCTCCATGCAACAGATGAACATTGCCTTGATAAACATTGCTCCTTTGGGGGAAGTGGCAATGATATTTATCAATGGTCTGCGCCTCATATCTGTCCAACCATCTGAGACAATGGTAACCCCAGAGCTACTCCAGGAAGAACGAATTGGAGATAAAACGTCCTCCACAAGTTCCTTCTCATTTTTGAGAAGCTGGGTTCTGACTTTCTCATAGTTGGGCCCCTTGTACCCTTGAGGAGCTTTGTTAACTGCCCTTAACATATCTTGCCAGTAAGGAGAGCGAACAACATTGAATGGGATACCACATGCATAAATGCACCTGGCAACTCTGGAATCAGCTTCTTCTCTTGCTTGCACATTCACCAATCTAGCAATTCTGCTATCCTGAATTGATTGGGATGCCCCTGAGCCTCTGGTATGTTTGGGTGCTGCTTGTTCATGTTCTTGACTGTGACCACCTCTCCTCTCTCTTGCTTCAAGTACAATCCTTGGCTCAATGTTAGATGTAGCCTGAGTATGCTCATCATGCCTCCTCTTAGTACCATCCGCCTCATCTTGCTCTCTTTGATATGCCCTCCTTACCAACGGATCTGAAGTTTTTGTGCAACCCAGAATCCCCTGTCCTCCTCCATGCAACAGATGCGCCTTCACTCTTGGGTAGGAGCCCTTGTACGTATTATTGCAAAGAGTGCATCGCCATTCCCATGAGCCACCACCTCCACATTTTTGAAGCTTCGTCACATGCCTCCACAGAGGATAATATTCAGCCCTTGGGTTGGCCCTAGGGTTTGAAGTTGCAGCTGCACTTTGGCTGGAAGGCATTGCTGCAAAAATAAATTAAAAAACAAATCTGTAAATAATAAAATTTAAAAACGTTTTTCATATTTTTGGCTGTATAAACCCTAGAAAAATTAAAGAAATAGTAAGAAAAAAAACTAGGAAATGAATGTGGCTTACCCAAATTAATTTTCCGTGGCTGAATCTACCCTAAAATGCCAGAAAAGAGGAGAAATATGGCTGTAGCTAAGCCAAATCTGCTGCAAAAATAAATTTAAAAAACAAATCTATAAATAAAAAACGTTTTTCAGCAATTTAGCTGCATAAACCCTAGAAAAATTGAAGAAATAGTAAGAAAAAACTAACAAAATGAATGTGGCTTACCCAAATTAATTTTTTGTGGTTGAAACTACCCGAAAATGCCAGAAAAGAGAAGAGAAATATGGCTGTAGCTGAGCCAAATCTGCTGCTACAGAAATCTCTTGCTGAAATCTCCTTCTCTTGCTGCTGAAATCTCTTTCTCCAGCTGCTAAAATCTCCCTTGCTCAATGCTCAAAACACCAGCTACTCTCCCTTGCTCAATGCTCAAAACCACTGCCAATCTCCCTTGCTCAATGCTCAAAACAACTGCCAATCTCCAAGAGAAACTCCTTGCTGAATAGTGTGATGAGAGAATGAGAGGCACTGCTATTTTATAGCTTTAGAAATGGTTTCTAGAAGTCATTAGAAACCCTAAAAGTAATTAGAAATTAATTAGCAAAAAAAAAATTTAAAAAACAAGTGTTAATTTGCTGGAAACGGGGCCCGTACAGCGTGGAAACGCGTTTTCGTACGTACGGGCGCGTTTCCATTTCGGGAAATGCGCCCGTACGTACGGAAACACGTTTCCACGCCGTACGGTACGGGGAAACTCGTTTCCGTTTCGTTTCCCCAGGGAAACGACCCCTGGGCCCACGTTTCCTGCAACTTAGTTCTAACTCAGATATAGAATGTGCTCTAGTCAAAGAAGATATCCATATTGAAGCTTCCTCTTCACGTCACTTTCTCGGGTGTCCTATCATTCACAACATATCCACATGTGTTGGAGATACTCCATGTTCTCTTATTTCTTCATTCGATGGATTATCTCCTCAATTGATACAAGGTAGTGAGGTTGTCCATGATGAAGTTGAAAACAATCTAATCGCAGAACGTACTTCCCATTCCTCGTCATATCTTCTCTTTCATGAAGACAACTCTTCAAGTCAACTTACTGAAGCTGAAAATCTGGTGCAACCTGTGACATAGATGGTTGCTATCCTGAGAACAGTTTTGAAATCAACAAAAAAAAAGCATCCAAAACCCATGCATGATTATGTTCACGGTTCAAAGTATAATTTTTCAATTCTAGAAAGTTATGGAACCTACTAGGGAGTTGAGGCGCTTCAACATCCATTAATGGTTATGTCAGGAACTCACGAATCTAGTAAGCCCCTCGAACTAAATAGATATAGTTTCTCATGCACAATCTGTCTATCTGCATGGTTTCATTCAGTGTGGATCCCTGTGTAAAAATGTTTGGTATTGTGGGTGTGATCTTTTAAATTTTCAAACTTTTACTTATGATCGAATCCACGAATCTGTTATATCACGTCCATCTTCATGCACATCTCGTACATCAAACTCAGGTTGGGAATGTCCATCTCTCATGAAACCATGGAATTGTGAAGTCGATCATCTCAAAGACTGTCTTCGCCTGCAATCATACTTATCGAATTTTCCCTCTCATGATCAAATCCTCAGTCTTCTTGTGAATCTTCTACTGCGAATCTTCCCACTCATCACACTAGAAATCCCCTTATGTGATGACACACGCATGAGCTATCACATAAATCAAGTTCCCCTCCCCAACTAGATTCATGCATTCACAATGATGGCATCTCTTTTAAATTGATGTGATGACCATGATGCCTACACAGTTTCTCACCAGTTGTAGGAAGGTGGTCTGTCATATCTATCTCACAACAAACTTGGTTTCATTGTTCAGAGCATTTGCAAGATTGTTCAAATGATTTTTTCTTTGTTCATTTCAAACTGGGAATCTGACGTCTCAACCAGTTCATCTGATCATTCCTCTATCTTGGGTGTGTTGAGAAATGGAAACAAGAAATTCTATTTTAATTTGTCCTTGAATTAAAATGAGAATTAAAATTTATCTCTATTCTCATAGCAACTTGTAAATAGTTAATTAAGTGTAATTAACTTAATTAGCTTACGAATTTCAAGTTGGATGTCTTTCTGAAGTCATGTATATGTTCTTCCTCTATTATAGGGATCCAAGATGATTTAAGTATGAGTTGTAAAGATAACTCAGCTTACTGATTTAAGTTAAATTAGTTCCAAACTGTTTGAGGAACTAATAGTGAGTTAAAAGTCAGTTGGTGCACTAAATAATTAACTAGTGCTACTGCAGTTAACTGAAGATTCTCTCATCAAAAACTCATGTATGTCGATTCTAATAAAGACCCAGTTGAGACTAGAGTGTAGGGACAATGTAATATCAATTGTATGATTTAATGAGTTGTATAGATCATGCATGCAATCAGGAAATGAACCTTGAAGGGATTGTGCAGTTTTGGATGCACTGGTTTCCCATTAATATGGGCTAATTAGCCATAGGAATTGCACAAGGAAATAATGGCTTGAAGAGTTGCAAAATTGGCTAAGTGTAGGCCAAGAGTTTGCTTGTGAGTTAGAGATTGATTTTACTGAGTGCTATGATTGTTCTTGTGAGAAAAAGCATTGTAATATCAACTTGGATTTCTGATATATGCAATACAGATAGTGGGGTTTTGAGTTGTGGCTTTCCCTGGATATTTATTATGTTATGTGTATTTGATTATCTTCCTCTTGTCAATTATTATTTTCATCGATCTATTGGCTTCTGTTGAATGAAAGTAGAAGTATATTCTTGTCATATGCTTTAGTACATTTCACGAGCTTGTTAATCTAAAATATTTTCTACATGGTATCAGAGATGAGAACAATACACTAGAGGAGATTTTGAAGTTTTTGAGTTCAAGTTTACAGGTGAAATTCGAATTTGCATTTCAAACTTCAGGATGGGCAGATGGCATTCTATGGTTTGGGGCTCGAGTATGCCTTAGAAGGCAGCTTGAATTTTATAGCCTGTAGGGATAGGATGGAGGTTGTGCTAGAAGATAATGGCCTGAAGGAATTCATTGATCAAGAAGTCCCCAATCTAGCAGCATCAGATGCACATAATTTGGCTGAATGGAAGAAAGGGGAAGGAAAGGCAGATAATCCTTGAGGGAGTTCAAAACCACATTGTCTCAAGTCTCCATGGCAAGGAAACTCCACATTCTATGTGGAAAACATTGATGGATTTGTATTGGAACAACAATGACCAAAGGAAATTGGCACTGAAGGACAAGCTTCGAAAAGTCAAAATGGAGAAAGGCGAGATTATTTCCAAATAATTGACCAAGTTCACTCAGTGTTGTGATGAACTTGGAAGTGTTGGAGTCATGGTTGCCAAAGAAGATATGGTGAGTCTTGCTCTTCTAGGACTCCCAAAGAGTAGGCATAGTTATCAAGACTTTGTCAATGGTTGGGAGAAGCTACCAGATCGGGAACGACTGTGGTCAGATTTGATGTAGGAGGACATCAGGAGGAACACCAGGGATGGCTCTTCATCAAAGACTGATGATGAAGAGAACTATACCTTAGCGATTAAGGTGACGAAAGGTAAAGGGAAAGCTTCCCATTCCAAATCAGATTCTTATCATGGAGGTAAGAAGAAAGACATGATGAAAGTTAAGTGCTTTCATTGTCATGAGTTGGGCCATTTTGCTACAAATTGTCCACGCAAGAAGTCCAAGAAGAAGTCCCTAGGAGGAGCAGCGAGTGAGGCTTTCGCCTCTCAATTCGAATTGGATTTTTTCCCTCATTGCATGCATGGTTTCATCAATGATGGTAAGTGTATGGTACTTAGACAGTGGAGCTTCATTCCACATGACTAGAGACAAAGAGTTATTCAGTGACTTGAAGGAGAAAGATCTCTAGATGCATATTGAGATGGGTGACGATGGAAAGTATATTGTTACTGGACTGGGCACAATTAATTTTCAGAGGGAGAATGGGGCTCCACTCACCTTGAAGAATGTTATGTATGCACCTAGGCTAAAGAAGAACTTGGTATCCATTTCCATGCTTGAGGGTAGAGGTTATGAGGTGATCTTCTCGAAAGGAAATGTGTTCCTTCGACACAACACCACGAATGAAGTAAACAAGATAGGGATTCAGGTGAAGAATCTCTATAATTTTGATGTAGAGGAGTATGTTGCTTTGAGTTCAAAAGTATAAAGGGTGCAAAGCTGAGACGTTGGCGAGTTGTGGCACAGGAGACTGGGCCACTTTCATCATGGGGCTTTGAAGATATTGCAATAGATCTCTACCAATCTTCCCAAAGGTACGCTTGAGCAAGTTAATACATGCAAGGGGTGTACTTTGGGAAAATACACCAAGTGTTCCTTTCACGACAGAGACAGTCGAGCAGAGGCTATTCTAGGGAGAGTCCATTCAGATATGTGTGGACCATTCTCGACAACATCCACGACCAAACATAGGTATTATGTTATATTTGTTGATGAATATTCTCATAAATGTTGGATATTTTTCATGTAGAAAAAGGTTCAAACTTTCACAAAGTTTTGTGAGTTTAAAGCATTGGTGGAGAAAGAGTCGAGCAAGAATGTTAAATCTCTATGGAGTGATAACAGTGGTGAGTATGTCTCAAACAAGTTTAAGAAGTGTTGTGCAGTAGAAGGGATTAAATGGGAGTTGACGACACCCCATAATCCTCAATAGAATGTGGTGGTTGAGAGGAAGAACATAAGAATAGTAGGGGCAACGAGGGAAATGTTGCATGATCGGGGCCTACCGCTACACTTGTGGGCTGAGGCATGCAACACAATGGTTTATGTTCAGAACGGTAGCCCACATTGGACACTTGAGATGAAGACACCAGAGGAGGCTTATTTTGGTAAGAGGCTAGATGTTGGTCGCTTCAGGATTTTTGGGTCATCAGTGTGTTGCTATGTGACCAAAGATACACAGAAGTAGCTTGAGCCGACAACAAAGTTGGGGATGTTTGTGGGGTACACTGATACACCTCACAACTATCAGATGTACTTTCTAACCAATAGGATGAGAGTGGTTTGCAAGGATGTTAGATTCAGTGATGAGAATGTCATGCGAGTTTCCCTTGAGAGGGAACTTGAGCTACATGCGGATGAGGAGATTTTAGCTCCTAAGGTTGAGGAGCCTCAGATTGATGTGGAGTAGCCACATCTAGAGGATCCAGAAGTGGAGACATATAATCAGGTAGAGTGTTTAAGAGAGGGAAGAAAGCACACCAGAGAGGCTGACAAATTGTTGGATGATGCATGGGTGAATGTGGGAGCAACCTCTTCTCAGTGCATGCAAAGGAGGTCACCTGAGAGGTACACTTGATACATGGCTCTAATGGGTGAATGTGTTGTGACAGATCCTTCATCCTTTCAGGAAGCAATGAAACAACTAGTTCGGGTTGATGCCATGGTGGAGGAGTATGACTCCATATTTCGCAATAGTGTTTGGGATATGGTCCCAAGACTGGAGGACAAGTCAGTGGTGAGATCCCATTGGCTTTAAAAGGTAAAGCAAGCTGCAGAAGGTAGTGTGGAGAAGCATAAGCCTAGATTTGTGGCCTGTGGATTTTCACAAGTAAAGGGGATTGACTATGATGAGACCTTTGCACCTGTTGCAAGGTACTCGTTAATCAGATATATATTGGCACTATTAACACATATGGGTTGGAAGATACATTAGATGGATGTGAAGACAACCTTCCTTAAAGGCATGATTGAGGAAGACGTGTACATAGAGCAACTTGAAGGTTTTGAAACCTTTGATCATGAGTCTCACGTGTGCCAAATCAAGAGAGCATTGTATGGGCTGAAGAAAGCACCCCATGATTGGTACACCAGGATAGATAGATACTTCACTGGGTTGGGCTTCATGAAGAGTCAAGCGGATGTGAACATATACCACATTGTGGTGGAAGGTAAATTTTTCATCATTGTACTTTATGTTGATGATCTCATACTGACAGGTGATGATCAACTGATCAAATCTTGCAAGGAGGACCTTGCAAGAGAGTTTGAGGTGAAGGACATGGGGCCCATGCATTACTTTCTTTTCATGTAGGTATGGCAGGGATATGGGGAGTTGTTTGTGTCTCAAGACAAGTATGCCAACGAGATACTCAGGAGATTCTGCATGGAGAGCTACAAACCCATGGAGACTCTTCTAGCAAGTATCTGGAGGAAGGAGGATGCCACTTCAGGGGAAGTAGTCGAATCTACTGTTTACAAGTAGCTTGCGGGTTCACTCATGTACTTGGTGAACACATGATCGAATATGTGCTATGCAGTTAACCTGCTTAGTTAAGTGATGGTTAGGCCTACCAAGATGTATTGGAAGGTGGAAAATCATGTGTTGAGATACCTCAAGGGCACTTCTCAGCATGGATTATGGTACAAACATACAAAGAGAGTGAAGCTTCAAGGCTTCACTACTGTAGATTGGGCACGAAGGCCATCTAACAGGAAGAGAACATCAGGAGGGATCTTCAGTATTGGGTTCGCGACCGTTTCTTGGTACAACAGGATGGTACAAGTCATTTGCACTGAGTTCGGCAGAGGCAGAGTACATGGCTACAAGTCATGTAGCATGTGTGGCCATATGGATGAGGAAGGTCCTGGTTGGTTTTTTTATTCAGCAGATGGATCCAGCTGTGATTTACTACAATAATCAGAGTTGTATCAAACTCTCTGAAAATCTAGTTTTTCATGATCGGTGCAAGCATATTGATATCTGATATCATCATCTCAGAGATTGTGAATTGAGGCGTATTATGTTGTTAGATTACATTCCCATGGAGGATAAAGATGTTGACATTTTGACAGAGGCATTGTCAAGATGTAAATTCGAGTTTCATATAGACATGATCGGGGTAGCTGATAATCCATTTCTTGTTGAGAGAGTGTTGAGAAATGACAACAAGAAATTCCAGTTTAATTTTTCCTTGAATTAAACTGAGAATTAAAATCAAATTCTATCCTCATAGCAACTTGTAAATAGTTAATTAAGTTTAATTAAATTAATTAGCTTAGGAATTCTGAGTTGGAAGTCTTTCTGAAGTCATTTATATGTTCTTCCTATATTATAGGGGTCCAGGATGAGTTAAGTATGAGTTGTAATTAGATAACTCAGTTACTAAGTTAAGTTAAGTTAAATTAGTTCCAAAATGTTTGAGGAACTAATAATGAGTTAACAGTCTGTTGGTGCACTAATGCATTAACTAGTGCTACTCCAGTTAACTAAAGATTCCCTCACTAGAAACTCATGCATGCTGATTATGAGAAAGACCCAATTGAGACTAGAGTGTAGGGACAATGCACTATCAGTTGTATGATTTATTGAGTTGTATAGATCATGCATGCAATCGAGAACTGAAACTTAAAGGGATTGTGTAGTTTTGGTTGCGTTGATTTCCCATTAATATGGGCTACATAGCCATAGGAATTACGCAAGGAAATAGGGGCTTGGAGAGCTGCAAAATTGGCTAAGTGTCGCCAAGAGTTTTCTTGTGAGCTAGAGATTGATTTTACTGAGTGCTGGGATTGTTCTTATGAGAACAAGCATTGTAATAACATCTTGGATTTCTGATATATGCAATATAGATAGTGGGGTTTTGAGTTTTTTTTTTTTTTTCTCGTGGAGAAAAATTGTAATTTCCATTACTGTTGAAAATTACATGCTATAGATGCCCATAGGCATATGCAAATACTGTGACCATAGTCAACTGTTTATAGTTACAAAATTGTGTAATAGATAGACCCAGTTGAGTGTGATGTACATATATAAGTAATTACATATTCAAAAAATCACCAGTAGGTGATCGCTATTCAGTTACCAGGAGTTGCTAATTACAAGATAATAAAGTAGTTGTAAAAAGAGACAAAGTATATGCTATTGATATTAGGGGCTATCAGCCCTTCGAAGTTCCTGATCTATGTATGGCCTGTGGAAGTACCAGTAGGTCCTCTTCAGTGTGTGCTCTGTGATCAGCCATTCTCCTCGAGGATGATGCGTTGCCTCTTTTGATAGCTTGTCCGCACTTTCATTACACTCCCTGTAGATGTGAGTGCATGAAATGTGATCAAAATATGTTTTAAGAAAAACAATTTCATCCATAATAGTTCTTAGAGTATATGCATGGCATAAAGTTGTGTTGTTAAACCAATTTATGAATATTTTGGAGCCCCCAAAAATTTGTATGTATCTACATTGTTTGAGGATGGTAAAATGTAACAAATGTTGAAGAGTAATCAGCTCTACATAATTATTTGTACCCTGTCCCAAACCCATGCATATGTGAAAAAAATGGGTGTCTGATAGATGAAAGATTATGCCTACCCCACATCCCTGAACTTGTCCAGCCCCATAAAAATAAGCCCAGGGGTGGGCTTTGTCAATCTGTTCCTGTGTGATGATCTGGGATCTGTTGACAAATTCCTAGGCCGGGAGTTCCTCATAGCCCAAGCAGATTTTTGGAGGTATCGTGGCCCATTTTATGATCTAGTCTCGAAAGATGATATTGTTGCTACCCATCCATATATGCCAAGAGACCTGTAGTGGCAGACTTCTAGATTTTGGTTCAGTTGTAGCTCCCCACTAATTGTCCCAGGCACTTGGGATATCTGCTCCACTCCAGGTTTGCTTAATATTAAGAGTATGCAATACTTGTGTCCAGAGCAATTTGGATGTACGACAACTGAGAAATATATGTTGGTTTGATTCCGCCTCCTCATGTCAAAGAACACACCAAGTCGGACCTATGAAAGCCCTTTTTCCGAGATTAGCTCTTGTGGGGGTTTTATCCTTAATGATATTCCACATTAATAATTTTGTGTGCGGGGGTGCTTTTAACTTCCAAGGTTGACTCCACTAGCTCATCAATCTGTCCGGTTTGTGCTTAACTTGTATGAGATAGTACCCTTGCTTGGAGGAGTAATGACCATTTTTAGTTAGACCCCAAGTTAGTTCATCCTCTTCTTCATTGAGGCGGACATGGGATTCTGATAGAGCTTGTAGAAAAATTCTCCATTTTCTTTCCCAATGGATCGGGATACTCCATTCCTTGCCAGTGTGCCAAGCTTGCTGAAGAAAAGTTGTATTTTGATGGTCTCCTAGTTGTGATATGTACAGGACACCGTTTTGGTTGAGGTGTGTGATCAATTCCTGTGGTAGTTGATAAACATTCCCACTACCAATCCAAGGATCAATCCCGATACGCATTGATGCCCCATTTCCAATATTCTAGATAAGTCCTCTTTTGATGATGGGCAGGATGTTTAGTATGGCCCTCCAAATGACTGAAATGCCTTTTCTATTCCATATAGGTCGCCTTATCCAATCAAGAATAGAGTTGGGCCAAATTTATTTATGGGTGACCACCTCCGACCAAAGACTCTTATGTTTCAGGAGTAACCAACCTTGCTTTGTAGCCAGTGCTTGTGCAAAAGCCAGGAGATGCTTTAAGCCCCATCCTCCCTATCTTTTGGGGGTTGTAATTCTGCTCCATTTGGCCCACACATAAGGCTTTCCATCCTTTTGTCCCCTCCACAAGAAATGACTGCAAATTCGTTGGATCCTAGGTAGAATCCCCAAGTGAATCTAGGCCAAGGACATCCAAAAGACTGGGGTTGCTTCTATTACTTCTTTAATGAGTACCAGTCTTCTCACCCTGGATAGAAAGTGATGAAACTAGATATTTATTCTTTTCTCCACTTTTGTGATCAACCAGGTCCAATCTGTTATTTTGTAGCCATCCGCTTTTATCCTGAAGCCCAGATTCTTAAGTCCGTCCTGTAGATCCAGTACTTGATAGGGGAAATTTTGTAGGGAAAGGTGAATTTCTTGTTGGGAGCATTTAGAGAAAGATACAGTAGACTTTTCCCTATTAATTTCCATTCATGCTCCCTAAGAGTAATGATATCCTGTATACCCCCATTGAGAAAGATGAGGATGTCATCAATGAAAAGTAGATGGGTCAATAGGAAGTGATTAGTAATCATAAGTCCCCTGAGTCTCCCAGCTCGCTTTTGCGATGCTATCAGTCTACTTAGACCTTCCATAACTAGAAGGAATAGTAGGGGGGGTAAGGGGCATCCCTGCCTGATTCCCCTTTTCGCCTGAAAGGGATGGGAGGTTGACCCATTTATAAGGATTGCAAAGGATACTGAAGTTATACATCCCATTATCCATCTGGTGGGCTCCAGAGGGAAGCCCAGAAGTGTGAGAATCATCCTTAGATATAACTAACTTACTTTATCAAATGCTTTTGATAGGTCAATTAGCTCTTCATGTATGAGGTATCTGTCCAACCTTCTTCCAAGGGCAGCTTCACCAGTACACCTATTATGCCATGTGGGCATCTTCTTGTTCATGGGAACATCTATAAGCCCATTTTGATCTAGAAGAGAGCTCATGTGGTTTGAGAGAGGGTCAAGTTACGAGTGATGTCCCTAGGATTCCTCATTTCCTATGGAGACGTTAGGTCTCCCCCTAAAATGGTGGAGCTTTTAATCAAGGGTTTATCCAGTAGATATTTCCAGAAAGAAATTTTGTTTTGGTTGGGGGCATAGATATTGATGATGCAAATTTGTTTTCCTAAATCTGCAGAGAGAATGTCCATGTCGAGGAAGCCCAGGCCCCCCCCAAGAGGATATCACCTTAATTGATTTTGGATTGATGCCAATGGCTAAACCCCCAGATCGACCCACAACATCCAGGCCTTGGAAGTACCAACCAGGTAGAAGAACCTGAAGGATCTTAGTGATCTGATTAGAGGGCCCTAGGGTTTCCTGAAGAAGTATCATGTCACAGGGGGAATGGGTTAAGAGACGCTTGAGAGCCATTTTTTTTTTTGGGCTGGCCAAGCTGCTACAATTGAAAGAAAGCCAAATCATTAGGGAACAAAATCAAGGGTTTCAGATGCTCTAAGTGCCCTTTCAATTGTGGTCTGTCGACCCTACGCCACATTTTCCACCACTGATTTGATGGCTCAGGCTACCTTTGAAGGCCTGCCTCTGGAGGGTTTAATATCGGTAGGTTGGGAGAGGATGCCAAGACAAAGCAGGGGGGTATTGTTCAAGGGATGAGATCGGAGGTTGTAGGAGTGCGAGCCTGATGTAGAGGGGGAGGGAGGAGGTTGAAGGAGAGGGTTTAGAGCTTGTAGAGACGACGGGGTTGTAGAGAAAATGGGGGAGGGGGGCTCAAAACCACAGTTAATGGAGGGTTGAGTACACAATAGGGATGCAGAGTGAGACACAGGAAGATGTATAGATGCATTTAATTAATTTAAAAGTAGAGCAGAGGAAAAAAAAGTAGGAGCATTACCCGTTGTAGGAGAAGCTTCCATAGCAGACTGGGATCGAGTCAGTGGAGGGGATGTAGGTGGTATCCTTGAAGCACTAGATTGCTGAGAAGTGACTCCATCCACATCCTTTGAGTGATCCTGACCTGAGGGTTGCTCATCCACAATCGGGTATTTAGACAGTCGATGTTTCAAACCGCTTGCAGCCTCTTGAGTAGTGCCCCTAGTGGAGGGTTATCTTTTCATCCAGCCCCTCCCTGGTATCGAGATGAACCAGGATTCGCACCATTGTCATAATCCTAGACTTTTCAAAAGATGGGCCATGTCCTAAGTAGGTACCCAATGTGTATCCAATGCGCTTGAACATAACAAGTGTCTAGAACTACATTGGAAGGCCTTGCAAACGAACCCAGATTAACCCTGCACCCAACTGTTCTCGCTCTGGATCAAATAAAGGGTCCCATCTTTTTAATAGTACTGGTGGAAGCTCGATGTGCTAGAAGTGGGATAGTATCCAATCAGTGTATTCTTCCCTATTGAAGCATAGAGAAAACCACCCATGAGCCAAGACCCTGATAATGGGTAGTTCTTTGAGAAGGGAACCCCAAATCTCCGAAGTCGAGAGGCAAAGACGATCCATTGAGTAGTTTCTGCCCCTTACTCAACCCACTAGAACCTTCTTTGTCGTATTTGCGACTTCTCCCATCGGAATGTCCTCGCCAAGGGTTAGTTGATGTCCCTGTCCACCGATTTTAGGCACCTGCCTTTCTTGGGGTTATTTGTGTGATGAGTAGTTGGATGCTCCCTTAGAAGACCCCGACAACCCTGGTTGATAGTTTGGGGAGTGGACGGGGTAGATTTAAGCTTAGGGATCGGGGAGCTGAAGCAACCTGAATGAATGCGGGTGTTAGGGTTTGAACCTCTAGGAGCTAGGGTAGCACTAGTGAAGGCAAGGATGGTGAGGGAAGGGGGTCTGGATGGGGGGATATGGGAGGTAGAGGGAGAACAATAGGGCGCTAAGGTAGGAGGGTGAAACAGGGGAGCATCGAATGTGGGAGAGGGTTAGAGATAGGTTCCCAGTAGGTTCAAGGTTGCCGGAGAGAGCGGGGGATAGTCCAAACTAGGTGCATCATCAATGTGGACCGAGGGCAGAGGATGTTTATCAGGTAGACTCGGACGAAACTGAATGGATTGAGCAACTGTCTGCGGTCGTAAAGTGGCAACAAAAGGGCCAGAGCTCGTCACGGTTTAGTGGTTCGACCAGATAACCTGGTCAGGGTGGGGGTCCGCTTCGTAGTCTACATCGTCCAGCTCCATTGAAACCGACAGTCATGGTCAGGGGAGGTACAGTTGCCGAGGAGGAAACGTAACAGAATGAAGGGTAAACCAACTATGTTTTGTGGTGAGTCTCTGATGCTAGGTATCTGCGACCTGAGTGAGGGTTAACCCTAGGGAGAAAAGTAGGTAAGTGGTAAGTTCAGGCCAGCCCGAAGCATGAGCTATGGCTCGAGGCCTCCATGGTTACCAGTTGTGGCCTTGCATTGCTCCATCTCGATTTATTTGTCCATAGTGGGGTTTTGAGTTGTGTCTTTCCCTGGATATTTATTGTGTTATGTGTATTTGATTATCTTCCTCTTATCAATTATTGATTTCATCGATTTATTGGCTTCCGCTAAATGAAATTAGAAGTAGATTCTTGTCCTATGCTTTAGTACACTGCATGAGCTTGTGAATCTATAGGATTTTCTACAGGGTGAATGTCACTCGGCTTATCATTTTCCCATCAGAACATCCAATGACAATTGCTTTGCATTCTTCGATCATCATTGTTTAACATCTCTCTCTTTAGATTTTCGTCAAGCACATGAGGCACTTCAACGTGCACTGATGGTTATGGTAGGTCCTCACTGTCTTGGTATGACTGCTGAGAATGATCAAATTTATTTTTCCTTACAAGATCACCATCATGATCCCATTTGTAAAATTGATAATTCATCCTTTCAAAAGTCATGAGGCTTTCCAAATAGCGATCAAGAATTTTATGATCCAATTGCTAAATGGCTGGAATCATCTTATTTGGAGAGTCATGTTCCAGGCAACAAGTTTCAATATTTCCTCGCACTTGCAAAGGAGCTCGGGGCAGAAAAGGAATTATCCGTAAGAAGATTTTGAGGTTTGTTTAGAAAGGGCATTGATCAGAAAGGTAAACACGTGTATTGGGTGGTTGTGACACATATTTCTGCCCACAGGCAAGACCTTCCTTTTCGTGTGCAACTCGTTCAAGTTTTTGTATTTTCTATTGCACACTACTTTTTATTTGTTTTAATCGTTTGTATCTTTGTGGATGCAGGTCGGAAGCGACTACAGTGGATTCAATGGAAATTTAATTTTACGTAACCCTGACTGTTTAGTTGTTAGTATAGGAGTAGCATTAGCTACATATTAGTTTTCCCTTCCTTGAACTCATCTTGCACTCATAGTACGTCACGGTTTTCTTATTCTTATTTTACATCCTGTTTTCTCTAGTAATTTTGCTTTCTTGTCTTCTGGTTTTGTTTCCTTGTTGTGTATGCCTTTCCTCTCATCTTGTTTGTCCTTTTGTGTTGAGTTTTCCTTTTGTTTGCAGTATGCGAATAAGTGATGTGCCTTCACTGTGTTCTAGTTTCTGAATGGGTATGTGACTGAAATTCAAAGAGTCTTGTGACACTGCAGTGCTTGGCCAGTCCTGTGTCCATCTTCTTTGTGCTTGGTTGTAACTTTTGGCCGATGAAGTCTTGACAGAAAATATGATCCATCTGTAAGGAAAGTTTTGGTCAAACCATGAACCTATGTCCAGTCTAAGAAACCTCATGCCTATACTCATTTTTCTGCTCTGGTGTGTTCAAACTTATCCAACTAATAGAAACAAAGAAGGGGAAATTCTAAACAAGAAAACTTGAATCAAAGGTATTTATATGATTCTCTAAAGGAACAACCTCTCATACTCTCAATAAGGTTGGGATGCATCTTCCGTCCCAAAAATAAATAATTGCCTATGCACAGTTCTCTTTTAAAAAATAACAAAGGCAAAAGAAGAGAAAGGCTTCCCGAACAGAGAGGTGAAGAAAGCAAATCCATCAGGGTATTGTTCAACCTCGCTGGTAGTGGAGCAATGTTTGTGTTCCTACGTGACTCTACTGAGGTACAATCCAGGCTTGCTGCCAACAGAGCAACACTAGAGATGAAAAACTATAATCTGTAAACCTTAAGCTCGCGAGCCAAATTTCCCTTCCCGATTTGAAACACTATGATCTTGTTGAATTTTGCGTTGTGTTCAACCGAGTTGGAACAAGGTGAACCATGTCTGTCCATGGAGAAGGTGGGGAAGCCGAAGTGATATGCACAATGAATCAATACTCCCCGAAAGGCCAAGGCCCCGTGTGTTAGAAAAATATATATTATAGAGAAATGGAACACATATAATATGTTGCTTAAATATAAACACATAAAACACATAAAACAAGAGACACATAGATATGCGTTGGTCACCCAATTTGGGTACGTCCATGGAGAAACAACTAGTCCTTCCTTTTATATTATCCAACAAACTGAAGAGATACAACCTACAAAAGATCCACTATAATTCCCTCTTCGCTCATACAATCTCCTCTCTCTTCTCACTCAGAATGCATATCTACATAGATGCAATACAATTCCCTCATATATAACGAGGGATTGCCTTCTAGGGAAAAAAAACCTAAATTAAACATAATTCTACCCTTAGATCTCCGCCTAATAAATGGTCCAGATTGACTACGAAATTACAATATTTTACAAGGAAATTTTACATCTATTTTTAGCTTTGGGGGTGCTGCCCCTGATACCCCACCAGGGGGGCTCCAAATAATTGATGTCGCCCCCCCTGGACCCCCTGGTGGCGTACATTTTACGGGTGGCATTGTCGCCACATTACGAACTGAGGTCCAATGTGGTGACACCTCTAAATAAAGAAGATAATCAGGCTCCACACCCAACAATATCCCACTTGGAGATTGATTATAGCAACTCCATCGCTACTTCAGTTTTTGGACAATCACTCCACTTTAGACTTGGCTGTTTCTCATCTTCTTCATCATACTTGAAGACCAATTGAAACTGAGCAAAATCTCAGTTTCTCCCTGATTACAACTTTTGTTAACATATCTGTAGGATTCTGGCTAGTGTGTATCTTTTCCAGCTTCAACTTTCCATCTTCTAATACTAATCGTATGAAATGGTACTTAAGATGTATATGTTTAGTCTTGGCATGAAATGCAAAGTTATTTTCAAGATGTATGGTACTCTGGCTGTCACTGTATAACCTGCCCAACTCCTGCTTCTTACCCAATTCATCCAGAAACCTTTGTAACCAAATCATTTCTTTACTAGCCTCTGTCGCAACAATATACTTTGCTTCTTTTGTTAAGAGTGTAACAACACTTTGCAATTTTGAAACCTAACTGACAGATGTTCCACCTATAGTAAACGCATACCTTGTTGTGCTCCTCTTTTTATCTCTATCACCCGCCATATCTGCATCAACATATCCCTGTAGAGAAATGTTTGAACCACTAAAGCATAATGCTTGATTTGTTGTACCTCTCAAATACCTAAGAATCCACTTCACCGCCATCCGATGTTCTTTTCCTGGATTGTTCATGTACCTACTTACAACTCCCACTGCATGTGCAATATTAGGCTTTGTGCATACCATTGCATACAATAAGCTTCCAACTACTGATGCATATGGAACTTTAGACATATAAGCCATTTCTTCCTGAGTCTTAGGACACACCTCCTTACATTGTTTGAAATGCCTAGCCAAATGTATACTAACTGGTTTTGCATTCGACATATTAAATATTTTCAACACCTTTTCTATGTACTCACTCTGAGACAATGTTAATTTTCAATTCTTCATGTATCTAGTTATTCTCATACCAAGGATTTATTTTGCAGCACCCAAATCCTTCATTGCAAATGAGTTCACCAATTTTCTTTTGAGCACATTTATTTCCTGCATGTTAGAACCTGCAACAAGCATGTCATCTACATACAATAACAATATAATATAGCTACCATCATTTTGCCTTTTGAGATAAACAAAATGATCAGATTGACATCTAGTATAACCTCATTCAGACATAAACCTGTCAAATTTTAGATACCATTGCCTTGGAGCCTTTTTTAAGCCATACAAGCTCTTCTTCAACCTACACACTAGTTTCTCCTTCCCTTTGACCTCATATCCTTGTGTCTAATGCATATATATCTCTTCCTCCAAATCCCCATGGAGAAAGGATGTCTTTACATCTAACTGCTCAAGTTCCAAATCTTCAGCTGCTACTAGACTTAAAATAGTTCTGATTGAAGTCATTTTAACAATAGGAAAAAAATATCGCATCAAAGTCTATACCCTTTTTCTGTGAAAACCCCTTCACCATAATTCTAGCTTTATACCTTTTTATACCTCCATCTTATTCCTTCAACCTATAAACCCATTTATTTTGCAATGTTGTTTTATCTGCAGGCAACCTGACTAAGTCCCAAGTTTGGTTATGTGATGAGGAGTCCATCTCTTCTTTCATTAATTTCTCCCACTTCTTCCTAGTTTCCACATACACTGCTTCTTCATAACACTCTGGCTCACCACAATCAGTCAATAATACATAATATAATGAAGGAGAGTATCGTTCATGGGGTCTACTTATCCTGGTAGATCTTCTAACACCACTTTTAGTTGTTTGAGGTGCTTGTTGCTGTTATGGTTGTTTTTGTTGTTCTGGTTGTTGATCATTATGATTTTCAAGAACCTTCACTTTTTCTGTGATCTCATTAAACACTATGTACTCTCTGTTTTCTTTTTCCTGTTTCTTTTCCTGCATTTGATCCTTATACAAAACCTTTTCATTGAATATGACATCTCTGCTTCTAATGATTTTGTGTTTTTCATAATCATAAAAGCGATAACCAAAATCATTAACACCATATCCAATAAAGGTAGATTTCTTTGATTCTGCCTCAAGCTTTATTCTATTTTCTTTATTAATGTGGACAAAGGCTTCACAACCAAAAGTCTTTAAAAATGAGTAGTTTACCTTTTTACCTGTCCATGCCTCCTCTGGAATGCCACCATCGAAGGAACTTGAAGGCCCTCTATTTATTAGATAAACAACAATATCTACAACATCTACGCAAAATTGTAAAGGCAATCCTGCGTGCAATCTCATGCACCTTGCACACTCCATGATTGTCATGTTCATCCTTTCTAACACACCATTTTCTTGTGGTGTTCCTGGAACTATCTTCTCTCTGCGAATTCCATTCTCTAAACAGTACCTATCAAACTCTTTGATGCAACATTAACCTCCATTGTTTGATCTGAGACACTTCAACCCTTTTCCTGTCTCATTTTCAACCAAAGCTTTCCATTTCTTGAAAGTATCAAATACATCAAATTTATTTCGAATACAATAAATCCATGTTTTTCTGGTTGCATCATCAATAAAAGTAACATAATAATGAGAGCCACTGAGATATGATACCTGAGCAGGTCCCCATACATCTATATGCACAAGCTCTAATTTTTCACTCTTCTTTTCTTTCCCAACTCCGAGGAATCTGAATCTCTTCTATTTTCCATAAACATAATTTTTAGAGAATTTTAAATCAACATGCTTCAAACCTGGCAACAAATTTCTTGAATGAATTATCTGAATCCCCTTCTCACTCATGTGGCCAAGCCTATGATGCCACAATGTTGTATCTTCTCATGTAGAGGTTAAATCATTAACAAAATTAGAAATACCATTGCATAAATACAAAGTACCAACCTTTTATCCTTTTCCTATTACCATGGCTCCTTTAGTGACCTTCCAGGTTTTATCTGTAAAAGTAGTCACACAACATTCACCTCCCAACTTCCTTGTTGAAATCAGATTTTTCTTCAGATCTGGAACATGCCTTACCTCCTTCAATAGCCTTTTATTTCCATTTTGTTGTTTTATGAAAACTGTACCCATTCCAATGATTTTACAGGGTTTATCATCACCCAATCGAACTTGTCCAAAATCTCCTTGAACATAATCATGAAAATGTCTCCTATCAGGCGTGGCATGGAATGAAGCCCCTAAATCTACTACCCAGGCATCAATAATATTTTCTAATGAAAGAATCAAAGCATCTTGCAACACATCACCTGTCACATTCACTTCATGATTGTTTTCTTGTTGTGCATCTCCTTCTTTTCCCTTCCAAGACTTGTAGTCTTTCTTCAGGTGTCCTTTCTTCCTACATTTCTAGCACACTATCCTTAATCTCGACTTGGATCTTCCTTTCCTTGACTTACTACAATATCCTGGGCTCTTTCCTCTTTCCATTTTTCTTCCCCTAGTCTCTGCAGTCAAAGCATTACCTGATGTCTCACTCGAGCTTTTCCATCGCATTTCCTCGTTAAGGATTGCACTGACAACATTATCAAACTTTAAAGTACTAGATCCAGAGACATAGTTACTAATGGCCATAACTAAACCATTCCAACTTTCTGGCAATGAGCACAGAAATAACAGAGCCCTAACTTCATCATCAAAAGTTACCTCTACAAAACTTAACTGATTGGTAACAGTATTAAATTCATTTAAATGATCAGCAACAGATCCACCTTCTGACATCTTCATATTAAATAAATGCTTCATAAGAAATACCTTATTTGAGGCCGAGGGTTTTTCATATAATTTGGTGAATGCCGACATTAAACCATCCATTGTTGTTTCCTTTGAAATATTAAAGGCAATTGACGCCACTAGACACAAGCATATTGTTCCAAGTGCCTTTTTGTCTATAATATCCCATTCTGTGTCTATCATACTTGTCAGCTTCTTTGTATTTCTGCTCAATGGTAGGTACAAATTTTTCTAATACAGATAATCTTCCATCTCCATCTTCCACAGCTGGTAGTTTTGGCCATTAATTTTTTCGACCCTAAACCTAACATCTTCTGCCATTGCTCCCACTCGAACCAGGAACCCTTCTCTCCTACGAGTTTATCAGCCAAATAGAACTTCGACTTTGATACCAATTGTTATAAAATTATATATTACAGAGCAATGGAACACATAAAATATATTGCATAAATATAAACACTTAAAACACATAAAACAAGAGATACATAGATATATGTGGTTCACTCAATTTGGGCTACGTCCAGGGAGAAACAACTTGTCGTTCCTTTTATATTATCCAACAAACTAAAGAGATACAACCTATAGAAGATCCGCTGTAATTCCCTCTTCTCTCTCACACAATCTCCTCTTTCTTCTCACTCAGAATACAGATCTACATAAATGCAATACAATTCCCTCATATATAGCGAGGGGTTGCCTTCTAGGGAAAAAACCCTAAATTAAACATAACTTCTATCGTCAGATCTCTGCCTAATGAACAACCCAGATTGACTATGAAATTACAAAATTTTACAAGGCAATTTTACATCTATTTTTAGCTTTGGGGGTTTTGCCCCGATCCCTTGCCCGGAGGGGGGGGGGCTCTAAATAATCACCATTGCTCCCTCGGATCCCCCTGGCATACATTTTACAGGCGATGTTGCTGCCACATTACGAACTGGGGTCCAATGTGGTGATACCTCTAAATAAAGAAGATAATTAGGCTCCACACCCAACACTACGCTGAAAATGAACCAAAATAGAGAAGCTGGTATTCAACCAGTGTGTTGCCAAGTGTTGTAGAAAATGCAACGCCCTAATTTTTTTTGGCTTGCAGCCAAATTTGGTTTTTCCTTTGATAGTTGCAAACACTTGAGCTCACCCCATGATCTCTTATGAAGTATTTTCACCCCTTTTTCTTGTTTTACCAACGGTCATCTTTTGGCATATTGATTGCTTTGTCAAGATTTTGATCTTGTTTTGGTGATTCTGAAGGTTTTTCCTTGTGTGTTTGGGTTGTCTTTGCTTTGTAAACATCCATCTTACTCACACACAAAGTTGTAATCACTGTCGTGCAAGTGTCGTCATAATCATCCAAAGGTCTATCCCAAGTGTCGCGCTTGTGCTTCTTAGCTCTAAGACAGTCTCATCGAGGGCATGATTTTTCCTTTTTTCATGGTGGTCTATATTGTCTTATCATAGAAGTTTACAAAGTGTGTGATCACGATGTCAAGTTTTCACAAGTTCACTTGCTTTCAACACTTGGCCATTTTCCTGAAAATCTATCTGATTGGACAACCCTCTTCCACTGGACCCCGACTGAGCTACACAGTGCAGTCTCAGCCCTCAGTCACCCTACTCTTCTTTCCAAAAAATGCGTAGTGCTTGAGGTTGTCCTCCAGTTTCATTTGCCCTGTGCAATCCTGGAGGTGAGCAACCTATCTGCCTCCCAGAACTACGCAGAAACTACCTCCATGTCCAAACTGAACTGCACATTTCTCAAGCACAGTCATCAATCCACCTTCTAGTCTATCGAAACCCTACAATGCACTGAGACTTAAGTCCGCACTATTCTCCAAAAATACTCATACATGCCTAGTTGGCCCTCCGCTACCTTCCTCTTCACTGTTCTCCAAAACTGCATAGACATGCCCAACAAAGCCTCTGTTGCCTGTGTAGCACTGTTCTCCAAAATTATGCAGTCATGCCTAACAGGTCCCTTGTAGCCTTGTCATGCCTTTCTATTGAAAACTATGCAGACATGCCCAATTGACCCTCTACTGCCTATCCCGCACTACTCTCCGAAATTGAGCAGAACTACCCAGCAGGTCCTCTATAGCCTTGCTTTGACTTCCCTCTAGGAACTACACAGAAGTTCCTCCCTTAGGGTCCCACCCTACAGCTACCATTGGTGTCCTTCACTGCGCAATTTTGTCTCCTAGTGGTCACTATGCAGTTTTTCCCGATAGTGCAGACTGTCCTCTTGGAGTTCCTCATTCTAGCCTGAGCTGCGCTCTGCACATTCTCAGTGAGTTGTCCTCCACCCCTGTCATCTGGAACACGAGAAAAATTCATCATTATAGATTAGGAGGTTTTGGATTTGATGTTGTCCCATCATGATTGAATTGCAGGAATACTTATATTGATAGATCATGGCGAGATGATGAACAGGATGAAGAAGGAGCGCACATGTTAGAAGATTTGCTTGTAGGTGGATGGACATATCAAGCATATGAAGCAACAAGTGAAAGGAACACATGCATTGAAACATCATGCAAGACTGAGACCATCGAAGACCCCACGAGTACATCCATCAGTCAACAACGCAACATCTTGACATGGACACCACAATCAGGCAATACATGTGAGCAGTGTCATGTTGAGTTGTGTCATGAGTTGTCTTGGCCACATCACCACTATGGGCCATATCCATTGTAACTGAATGTAATGTAAATTGAAGTCCAATGGACACACATGGAAGTCAAAGAGTCATGTTAGTCAAAAAGTCATGGGAATTTGAAGAGTCACGAGGGTAGTCCAAGAGTCACAAGGCTCAAGCGTCACCCTTGGCTATATATACCCCTCCTATTGTATAAGAAAGGACTTTTCACCTTGGATCCTCCCACAGAGCCTTGAGAGTCTATAGTTTGTTCTTTGAGGAGCGAGGAATGGCTCCAATTTCCCATTATTGGGACTAGTGATGTATGGTGTACAAATGTATCTTAGGACTTTTTCTTAATTCAAAACCCTGTTAAGACCATCACGTTGTCACACATGTTTTGTAGATGTTTGTAAGACTAATCTTTAAACATTTATAATGCATGTTTTATTAATCTATACTAAGATAGTTGTATTTGGTTGTTTTAGTACTTACTTTGTTGAAGATGTGTTGTATTGCTTATCACCGCTATCTCATCCATGTGGACTACTCCATGGGATACTAGATAGACCACCTTTGTGTATTTGCTATCACCACTTTCACATCCTTGTGGACTAGTCTGCGAGATACTTGGAAGACCATCTTTGTTTTATGATTATATTGATTGTCACATCTGTGTGGAGTACTCCGTTGGGTGGTGTACATGTTGCCCCCTTCACCTCAGTTTTAACGACTGTTGCATCCACTATGGAATATTTTTCTGTGTGCTAGATAGACCTTTGTGGTTCGCATGTGTCTCTTCTTGGGTGGTAATACTACCTCTCATTGAGAGGCACACTTTACTCCCCCCCTTTTCAGTAAGAGAACCTTGAGACAATTACATTACGTACTCACCAAGGACACGTACCTTACTATTTGAAGATACTAGCGTAACACTCTCATGTGTTGATAGCTAGAGCCATGGCAGATCTCTAAGTATATGGCAACCTGGACTTTATATCGGATGTGAATCCTACACCAAAGGGTGTGAGGTCTAGTTGGGAATTCACATCGGGGATATCCCCTTTGTTGGTGGGTCCAATACCGTCAACAAAATGGCACTAGAAGGAGGGCCAGGTGACGGGCAATTTCCATAGAGTTTGCTTGAATCTCTTATTTAAAAATGGCTCTCCCTGACATCATAATCCTGAGATGTATTTCTATAAACTTTGAATGTACCATCCCCACAGAAGTTGTCCATGACCTATCCAAGTTAAAGTTGAGTGGTGAGGAGGAACTGTCTTTTCATGTGCATGTCTTCCAAGTTATAAACTTTTTCCTATGCCACACGATAGAGTACGAAGATTTCTGGACTATATTACTCACCCTCACATTCAAAGGTCATGCTCAATGTTGGTGTTACACATTACCCTTTGCTTCTATCGATTCATTTGGTGAGCTTGTCGAAATTATGATTAAAACGTTCGATGAGTATAGCCACTGACATTTCCGTGAAAAGAATCTGTCGTTTAAGTATGGAGCCTGAAAAATCAGTTGAGGAATTTGGTGATTGCTTCCTTTACCTATTTTATGAAATTCCTGAACAACTTGTGAACTTTGACTTCTTGAGAGAAGAGTTTAAAGGTTTGGTTCATAGTTCTCAATACAATGAACCTCTTGATTTCCCTTCCTCCCCAACTCTTGCAGATCATGAGGCACCTTAGATTGTAGAGGAGGAGCCCAAAACCTCGTTTGTTCCTTGTCCTCCTCCTTTCCCGATCCCGATGTGGGTGCTCCCTTGTAGTGATTGCAAATATGAGAAGTTTGCGCAACATGTCCCCAACCCATCTTCTCATTTGTCTCCTGCTTTAATGGAGGAAATTCCAGAATGGCTCAAGAAGCCTACAACAAAGATTCACTCCTCCATTTCACTAGAGGACGTCATTTTGCATAACTCAAGTCTCAAATCTGATCTGCATCTCTGCCATCCTCCATCATCTACAAGCCATGACTCCTTGTACCATGACTCGCTTGACCAATCCACTTCACCAACCAGTTATTCACATTCTCTTGACTCTCAAGCTGCTGGCTCAAATTGCAATCAGGCGCAAGGCAGTCACATTACATAGGTAGAGGAGCAAAAAGGCATGGACATTATCAATATTCCCTCTCTAATTCAAAATTGTGTGCATCAACATAATAAGCTTCCATTCTTGAATGATTATCAATCTACTAATCTCGGTGGAACATCCTGTAAAATTTAATTTTTTGATCAACCCCCAGCCTTGGGCAGTCATCGCTCCCATCCTTCCATATGCAATGATGAACACCCAAGCACATCATGTGATCTTCCATTTTCTAATGAAGACTCTAACTCAGATCTAAAATGTGCTTCAGTCAAAGAAGACATCCATATTGAAACTTCCTCTTCACCTCACTTGCGCATGTGTCCTACCATTCACAACGCATCCACATGTGTTGGAGATACTCCAAATTCTCTTGTTTCTTCATCCAATGAGTTATCTCCTAAATTGACAGAAGGAAGTGAGGTAGTACATGATGAAGTTGAAAACACAGAACGTACTTCCCATTCCTTGTCGTCTCTTCTCTTGCATGAAGACAACTCTTCAAGTCAACTTGCTAAAGTTGAAAAATCTAGTGCAACTTGTTGCAGAGATGGATTCCATCCTAAGACCAGTTTTGAAATCAGCAACAACAACCATCCTCAAGCCATGCATTATTTGGTTCCACTTTAAAATATGATTATGAAATTCTAGAAAATTCCTAGACCTACCAGGGAGTCAAGGCACTTCAACGTCCATTGATGGTTATGTCAGGACCTTGCGACTCTGGTAAGCCCCTGAACTAAATCAGATCCAGTTTCTTGCCCACAATCCGTCTATCTTTTCCCACAATCATACTTACCGAATTTCCCTCTCATATTCAACTCCTTAGTCTTCTTTCAAATCTTGTACAACGAATCTTCCCACTCATCACACCAACAAGCCCCCTGTGTGATGATGCACACACAAGCTATCACATGAATCAAGTTCCACCCCCCAACTGGTTTCACACATTCACAATGTTGACATCTCTTTTAAATTCTGTGATGACCAATATGTCTGCACATCTTTTCACTAGTTGTAGGAAGGAGGTCTGTCTTGTCTAGCTCATAACGAACTTGGTTCCATTGTTCAGAGAGTTCGCAAGATTGTTCAAATGAATTTTTCTTTGTTCATTTCCAACTAGGAATCTAATGTCTCAACCAACTCATCTGATCATTCCTCTATCTTGGGTGACTATCACTCAGGTTATCATTTTCCCATCAACACATCCAATGGTAGTTGCTTTGCGTTCTCTGATCTTCACTATTTAACATATCTCTCTTTAGATTTTCATCAAGCAGATGAGGCACTTAACCTGTGCTGATGGTTATGGGAACTCCTCATTGTCTTGGCATGATCGCCGATAATGATCAGATTTATTTTTCCTTACAAGATCCCCATCATGATCCCATCTATCAAATCGAGAACTCATCCTCTCAAAAGTCACAACGCTTTCCAAATAGCTATAAGGAATTTTATGATCCAATCATTGAATGGATGGAACAATCTTACTTAGCAAGTGATGTTGCAGGGAACAAGTTTCAATCCTTCCTCGTGCTTGCTAAGGAGCTCGGTGCAAACAAGGGTTCATCCATAAGAAGATTTTTAGGTTTGTTTAGAAAGGGTATCCATTAGAAAGGTAAGCACATGTATTGGGTGGTGGTGACACATATTTATGCCCACAGACAATACATTCCTTTTGGTGTGCAACTCGTTCAAGTTTTTGTATTTTATTTTGCACACTACTTTTTATCTGTTTTAATAGTTTGTATCTTTGTGGATGTAGGTCAGGAGAGACTATGGTGGCTTCACTGGAAATTTCATTTCACATAACCCTAACCATTTAGATGTTAGGATAGGAATAGGATTAGCTAGATCTTATTTTTCCCTTCCTTGTACTCATCTTGCACTCATAGTCAATCATGGTTTTCTTTAGTCATTTTGCTTTCTTGTCTTCTAGTTTTGTTTCCTTGTTGTTTACGCCTTTCCTCTCGTCTTGTTTTTCCTTTCATATTGAGTTTTCTGTTTGTTTGCACTACGCGAATAAGTGTTGTGCCTGCACTGTGTTCTAGTTTCTGAATGGGTATGTGGCTAAAGTTCAAAGAGTCTTGTGACACTGCAGTGCTTGATCAATCCTGTGTCTCTCTTCTTTGTGCTTGGTTGTAACTTTTGCCCGATGAAGTCTTGATGAAAAATAAAATCCGTTCGTAAGGAAAGTTTTCATCGAACCATGAACTTGTGTCCAGTCTAGGGAACCTCATGCCTACACTCAATTTCCTGCTCTAGTGTGTTCAAGCTTATCCAACTAGTAAAAATAGAGAAGGGGAAATCTAAACGAGCAAACCATATCAAAGCTATTTATATGCTTCTCTAAAGGAACAGCCTCTCCTGCTCTCAATAAGTCGGGATTCCTCTTCTACCCCAAAAATAAATAAGTGCCTATGCACAGTTCTCATTTAAAAAAAAATAACAAAGGTGAAATAAGAGAAAGGCTTCCTACGCAGAGAGGTGAAGCAAGCAACTCCACTAGAGTACTATCCAGGTTCGCTGGCAGTGGAGAAATGTTTGTGCTCCTGCATGACTCCGCAGGGGTACTGTCTAGGCTTTCTAGCAGTGGAGCCACACTAGAGATGAAAAACTATACTCTGAAAATCTTAAGATCACGAGCCAAATTGATCTGCACAACGAATCAATACTCCTTGAAAGGCCAAGGCCCTGCACTGAAAATGAACCAAAACAAAGAAGTTGGGATTCAACCACTGTGTTGCCAAGTGTTTTGGCGACTACAATACCCTCCAAAATTTTGGTTTGCATCCAAATTTCCAAGCCTTCTTTGGTTTTTCCTTTGATGGTTGCAAATGCTCGAGCTCACCCCATGATCTCTTGTGAAGTCTTTTCACCCCTTTCGCTTGTTTGAACAACGATCATCTTTTGGCACATTGATTGCTTTCTTAAAATTGTGATCTTGTTCTTCGTTATGTAAACATCCGTTTTACTCACACACAAAGTTGTGAGCACTATCGCACAAGTGTCATCACAGTTGTGCAAAGGTCTATTTTAAGTTTCTCACCTGTCACTCTCAACTCTAAGACATTCTCACCGAGGGTATGATTTGTATTGTAGTCCTGGTGGTCATGTTATCTCTTCGTTGAAGTTTTTTAAGTGTGTGATCACGATGTCAAGTCTACAAAAGTTAACTTGCTTTCAACACTTAGCCATTTTCTTGAAAATTTGTCTGTCGGGACAACCCTCTTCCACAGGACCCCGACTGAGCTGTAATGCATAGTCTCAACCTTCAGTGACCCTGCTCTGCTGTTGGAATTGCGCAGTTCTTGAGTCTGTACTCCAGGTCAGTTGCACTACACAATCCCGGAGGTGAGTAACTTATTTGCCTCCTAGAACTGCACAAAGTTGCCTCCATGTCCAAAATGAACTGCATATTTCTCAAGCACAGTGATTAAGCCTACTTCTGGTCTAATAAAACCCTACACTACACTAAGACCTGGGTCTTCACTCTTCTCCAAAACTATGAAAACATGCCTAGCTCTCCCTCTGCTTCCTTGCTCTGTACTGTTCTCTAAAACTACCTATACATGCCCAACAAGCCCTCTACTACTTGTCCTATATTGTTCTCCAAAATTGTGCAGTCATGCCTAATAGGTCCCTTGCAGAGTTGTCATGCCTTGCTCTTGAAAACTACATAGTCATGTCTAGTAGGTACTTTGCTGCCTTGCTCTACACTATTCTCAAAAACTACGTAGACATGCTTAGTTGACCCTCTTCTTCCTGTCCTACAATTCTCTCAGAAATTGCGCAGAACTACCCAGCATGTCCTTTGCAACCCTTTCTTGTCTTCCCTCCAGGAATTGCGCAGAAGTGACCCCCTCAGGGTCCCACCTTGCAGCTGCCACTGGTGTCCTTCACTGTGTAATTTTGTCTCCCAATGGTCACTGCGCAGATTTTCCTGACAATGAAGTTTGTCCTCCCAGAGTTCCTTATTCCAATCTAAGCTATGATTTGTGCTGTCTCAGTGAGTTATCCTCCCTCCCTATTACCCAGAACACGAGAAAAATACATCATGCTAGACTAGGAGGTTTTGGATCTGATGTTGTCCCGTCATGAGTGAATTGTAGGAACACGTACACTAATAGATCATGGTGAGACAATGAACGGGATGAAGAACGAACACACATGCTAGAAAACTTTCTTGTCGCTGGAAAAACATATCAAGCAAAAAGTGAAAGGAACACATGCATTGAACCATCATGCAATACCAAAACCATCGAAGACCTTGTAGCACTATGCCATGTGGAGGAGAAGAAAAATAACACCAAGAGTACATCAATCACTCAGTAGCGTAACAACTTGGCATGGACAACATAGTCAGCTAGTACATGTCAACAGTGTCATGTTGAGTTGTGTCATGAGTTGTCTTAGCCACATCACCACCATGGGCCGTATCTGTTGTAACTGAATGTAATGTAAAGTGAAGTCCAATGGATGCACACATAAGTCAAAGAGTCATGTTAGTTGAAAAGTCTTGGAAAGTTGAACAATCATGAGGGTAATCCAAGAGTCACAAGGGTCAAGCATCACCCTTGGATATATATGCCCCTCCCATTGTCTGAACAAGGAATTTTCACCTTGGCTCCTCCCACATAGCCTTGAGAGTTTGTAGTGTATTCTTTGAGGAGCGAGGGGTGGCTCCAATGCCCCACTATTGGAACTAGTGATGTATGGAGTACATATGTGTCTTGGGACTTTTGCTTAATTCAGAAGCCTGTTAAGGCTAGCATGTTGTAACACATGTTTTGTAGATGTTTGTAAGACTACTCTTTAAGCATTTGTAATGCATGTTTTCTTAACCTGTACTAAGATAGTTGAACTACTTTGGTTGTTTTAGTACTGACATTATTGAAGATGTGTTGTATTTCTTATCACCACTATCTCATCCCTATGGAATATGTTGGCATTATGATGTATGTGTTGTACTTGATGACAACCCACTCATAGAATATCATCTCACTTAGTTATAACTAGATGAATCTTCAAGAATAGATATCAGATGTGACTGAATGCCTGGGGTGCAAGACAACTCAAAGGAATCAGATGATAGTTCTACGTGTGACAAGTTAGCTTTGCCATCAAGTCTAAAGGGGGAGATTGTTGGCATTATGAGACAAGTGTTGTCCTTGATGGCAAATCACTCAGATGAT
>APFE030820607.1:59900-178430 GCA_000404065.3 Pinus taeda | reverse complement strand
TATTGGATGTTTCGACATGTATAAATATGTATTGTAACATTGAAAGGAACATAATGAAAAATCAAGCTGGTAGTCCCGGTTTTGGGATCCAGTGGGAAATATCTATGTATATGTGTTTTATGTGTTGTGCTCTCGCATTTTTATTTTTTCTTGTGATTTAGAATTCGTATGCAGGTAATTTCTGTACGGGGTTAAAAACCTACACCACGATGACCTATTTGGAGCAGCAAAATCTTAGAATCCAAAGCTCTGATGCCAAATGTTATGAAACCAGCTCATGAAAAGATAGATTTATGCCTTAGAATTCAGCCTCTTCAAGGGGGAAACCTCCTTTACATTACACAAATGAATGATTCTTTGATGATTCAAATGACAAAACCTCCTTTCTATATATAGGAGTCTAAGGAGTCACAATATAACCCAGCCGACCTAACAATAATAATATAAAGGCACAAAAATAACAATAGAGGGATTCTATGGGGCACAGTAATAACAATATGGGGACAATAGGGATACAACAATATTAGTAAGGGATACGAATACAATATTAATGGGGTAATCACTAGTATTATAGGGACCTAACATATCCTAACAAATTAAATTAGCAAACATGTAATATGATGGATGTATGGAACAAAACCTATGGAAGTCAATGTAGGATATAGCTATGGGAAACCTCATTTAAAGATCAAATGATAATGATAAGAAGTCATATGGAAAAATAGTTATTATACATCTACCAAAAGATAGTATTGACAAGTTAGTATATGCAAGATCCTCAAAATTATCTAATATATAAGATTCTCCGATCAAGAGAAAATGTATGTGTTTCTTCAAGAATTCCAATCTTGGGGAACTCATAGAATGATGATATGATAACATGACAGTGAAGCAGATAAAGGGAAAGGAATTCCTTCTTTGAAAGGAAGCTAATTCAGGAATTATGGATGGTCTGAAGGAAATATGAGGTATGTATGCTCAAATTTAATATTGTGGAAGTCATGTCATATGGTTGCAGATAACATGGATCATTGATCTTAAGAGGAATGATCAAAGAAGGAATATCCTCCCTCAAAAGGATTCTAGAATGCATGAGTCACATATTTATTAGATGAAACCAACATAATATGTCCTCATATGGAAGTATGAGGTGTTTGATTACAACTGAGAAACTTTGAAGCTCTTGGGAAAGAAATGTGTGAATAAAGGAAGGAAGATGAAGCTATGCAAACATGGTAAAGGAATTCAACATCCGAAGGACCAAGAAAATTTGACTATGATATCTCCCAGAAATATATGAAGACTCTAATGAAAGTTTGGAAAAGAATGGAGACCCTTGACAAGAAATATCTTTAGGAGATGTGTCAACATATATGCAGGATGTTGATGCCTAAAGGAAGATGTCATCACAAAAGACCATCACAAAGGTAATTATGATTTAAGTATTCATTATTTATAAAATAGTATATGGATGGGCTTATGCAGGGCTACCGAAGGGAATAAATATGAATGTATTCCATGAAGAACCATGTAGAAGGATGCAAGAACCTTCGAGAAGATAAAGTTTGATGAAGGTAGCATAACATGAAGCAATGCCAGATGAAGACTGACGGGTCAATTTCCGATGATAGGAATGATGACATGGATGATGGATGAAAGTGATGGATGGTATGGCCCTATGAAGAAGTCCCAAAAGATTAAGACTCCACAACAAAGAAGAAATTCATGACATCGAAGAAAGGAGTTCTTCAAGTAGCTGGTTGTCCCATCATCTCCACCTGAGGAGCTCTTGAAGGTCCTTATTTTGAGAGGGAGCATGGAAAGTTTCTTACTTGGAAGAAACTTGGAAATTCATAAGCAAAGAGGAAGCTTAGGTACATTCCTTGTGTAGGTACGAGTAAATTCCTTTAATGGAATAAATATTTCCTCCCTAATTGAGAGGGAGAGATAGACACATAATTTTGGTCTTCACCTGGGAAGACAGAATGAGAGGATTGGGTAATCATTTGGAATTCAATACTCTTTTAGGATGAGGTATGGCATCTGAGAAAAGAGTAGTTGTGGAGGACCAATATTATTTGAGGGTTGTGGAGTCCAAGATAAGAATAGTCCTCAAGGAACACACCTTTAGTACCTGGGTAGGGTATGTTCCGAGAGAGACAATGATGAGTGTGTCTATAAATCATTGGTCTCACTAGCATTGAGCTCAGGTCTTATGGAGAGATAGAGTTGTTAGTCAAGGCCTTGCTATGTAACAATATTGGTTGATATGATGCTAAAAAAATGGGTTACCAATCCGATTCTTCTTATGAGAAATTCCTCAGATTGAGAATGACCAAGTACCATTATGAATACCTCCCTAGTTAAGAGGGAGTGTTGAAGAGTGTAACTAGGTTCGGCTTCATAATGACATGTAATTGTGATTTTATGTAAAGATATGTAAAGAATAAAAATAAAATATTGTAATGCTTGCATCAGGGGTTTCATGAGAAAGATATTTTAGTTTTTAGTCAAGGCTCTCATTGAGAGCCTTTAGGAATTTTGTCATCTAGTCATAAAAGAATAAAAGAGTCATTGTCATGTAAAGAAGTCATGTTACACATTGTAAAGAGTCACACATGTCTATGTAAAGTAATCCTCCAAGACCTTTTAACTAGCCCTCTCCAAGTCGGACTACGACGAATGAAGAAACCTAGAAGATGATGTCGGCTCTCCTCCTTATGATCATGTCAACATAAAAGACATGAGGCAATGTGTATATAGCCACACTTGGCCTCACTTGAAGGCAAGCAACTCGGTGAAGAAAATCCTACAAGCATAATTGCAAGGAAAGGACTAGACAAGAGAAGCGAAGAACAAAGGAAGGATAACAAAGAAAGGGATGCTTCAGAGAATTCTGATTTGGGTTCGTATACTTTCCCACGTGCGAAGGAATCAGGTTTGAGGGCATAGAGAGAAGGTATAAGAACTCATTGCTGCCTTGAGGAGACCTTGTTTGGGTATAGGATCTTGCAAGAAGAAGTTGAGGATAAGTTCTATAAATCTCTCTTTCTTGTAGAGACTAATCAAGGAAGTGAAGATTGTTATAGCGTTTCTGGAATAGGGTTAACCTAAGAGACTAAGATTCTCTAGAAGGTTGAGAAGAGCAGTTTGAGACTCTAGAAGGAAATTGAGAAAGGGAAGGTCGAGAAGAGCAGTTTGAGACTCTAGAAGGAAGCCGAGAAAGGGATGAGGCAAAACATCAATGAGGCTAGTGACAAGGGTCTTGGGAGGACAATAGAGTCAAGAGTATTTGTCATAGTTTTGGTGTCTATCAATTGAAGATCTATAAGAAAAAATTATGATTCAGTTTTCCTCTCAAAGAGTGAGAGGTTTTGGCCCTGGATGACAAGCCTACATACTGTGTCTCTTGTCTTAGATTTCTCAACACTGAGAATCCAAGGAATAAGAAGAGACATACAAATCAAGCAAATATTTCCAATGAAGCTCTACCGAATAAGAACAAGACTGAGGAATCATAAGTCAAGGAATTATACTATTAAGTGCTCTCCTACATATCTTTCTTTGCGTAGAAATTAATGTGTAGATTCAATATTGCTCATGAAATTTGCTAAATCAAAATTCTTGGAGCTACTCTTCTGATCCATAAAAGTTAATTAACCATCTAAAACAAGAATCATAAACATGAAAATGGAAACATGACAAATGCACAAATATTTGTCTAGGGGAAAGCAATTTCTCAAAGCCAATTATTATATATGTTGCATTAATCAAAGTGTTGACGATGCTAGACCTGCCAACGTGTTAGGTGATCTCCCCAGTAAGAAGTCCTAATTAAACTTTAGACCGTTTGGCATAGGAGTCTCAACAGTGGGTCGTACGATAATGCCTTGACTGTAGTTTTTCACAGAAGCAAGTAAGATGTCCCTGTTGGTAGCAAGGGTGCGACAGTTGCAATAAGTCAAGGAAGGTGCATGAGTGGTTATAACACATGGAGGGTGAGGTGAGTGTGCCCTTTGGAAACCTATGATAGCACGGAGTTAACAAGGGAACACACGAGAAAAGATGCATCACAACATGGAAGGCAATTAGCTAGAAATCCAAAGTGATGGTTAAACTAACAACACATTTAAGAAAGATACATACATACATATATAGAAATCTACACATGCATGCGTAAGAAAATAGATACATATATCATTTAGAGTACTCAAGATAGTTGAAATACAATACACAATATGCATGAAACGTGATGGCTCTGCTATATTAAGAAGTGTAAGTTCCAGTCATACAATACATCCATGTCCAACCACTAGTTCCGACAGTGGAATGTTACAACCACAACCGCCTGCTCCTACAAAGAGATATACTAGCTCTGCACAGTGGAGAAGTTAAGGCGCGTTACAATACTATCCAAGATTTCTCTAAGATAGTCTTATCGGGATCTTGGCTGACCAAAAGCCTATACAATGAGTTATGAGGTACTATTTATAGCAAAAGGTGGGGTGGCCCTTGACATTCCCCTTTGTGACAGTTCATTTACCTTCCTGACTCTTCATCTACTCTATGACTGTTACATCCAACTATCAACACTTGAACTTACACTTGATAAGACGTTACAATAAAATGCACATGTACCCATGCGAGACAAAATGGCTTGAGCAAGCCATGCAAGACATCATTATGACTCAGACAATTGTTGGAATACCAACTCTTCAACATCCTCATGGTGATCGAAAATAGCGAAATGATGACAAGCTCGGTAGTCTGTGATGGTGTCCATGTACTCTAAGGTGACATCTTCCTGGAACCTGACTCTTGCCTCCATAGCATTTGAGTACACTACTTGGGCTCCTCCATCCAACTCATCCAATAGCTGCACATATTTGTCTTGAGTGCGAGTCGACCAACAAAATACTTGTGCATGGTGTCTTCACTAATGGAAGTCTGGGCTGGTGGCTATGTGCATCAAATTGTCAAAGTATGAGTCAAGCTCTAGTCAGACTTGTGCCTTTATCTTTTCCTAGGTGAGTGTCCTAATATATGGAATCACATGTGCATGCACAACAACATCCATACTCTTGAATACACGTGCATGGGAAGCTTGTAGACTAGTGATGAGTTGCAGGAGATCTTCATAGTTCCGGATCTGACTTCAGATGCGTGCCTTTAGCTCACCACTCTGGGCTTCATCATCTTAGGCACGTGAAGTGGGGCTCCCTTGTATCTCATCATCCATGTTTGCATGTAATCAACAACAACATGCACGTTTGACAGGCTACATTCTCTTCTAGCACATTGTTGCTGCCATCCGTTGAGATGGACGACTGCCTTATGCATGGTACCAAACTTGGAATATAATGCCTGCATGATTGTGTCAAGAGAAAATACTTCATCCAGTATTTCCTTCTTCAATTCTTCTCAGGCGGATGTTGTAACCAATTCTCCTCCCTGCTTGGTCGTCTGTAGCTCCTTCGCCATTCACTAGTTCTTAGTTATCAGGAAGCGAACACTCGAGCTAGTGGCTTCTGCTTATTCTTTGGTAGCATCGGCCAATGTTGCTGGATGTTTGCACACTTCAGACATGATCACTCGTTCCTTGAACTGCATAGGAGATGTATGATCATTCAGGGTCAACACTTTACGAGATTGCACAACTCTATGTTGAGACTCGTCGAATGAGATGTTGTGCATCTCTTCTTCTGGCTAATCTCCAAGGATCTCAGTGTCTCCTCGATCGCTTAGGACTTGCTCCTATTCTGGACAAGGTGAAGTTGGTGGGTTGACATCTTGGTGATGAGGCATGGGGTTGATGTCTTGATCTAACTCTTTTTGCTCCATGTCCATATCCATCTGTTCAAGTGCTTTCTCTATCTCCTGAGTGAAGTCCTGCTCTTACGATGGTTCACCCTATCTACCTGACACCAAATGTCCTGATGAGTCTACTACTTGTACGGGTGTAGTTTCATCTGTCTACACAAGTTGCGCCTCTTGTTGTACTTGTTACTGCTGCGCTTCCTTCTCCTGTCTGCGTAACTCTTGTTCCTTCTGGAGTTGCTCCTTCAACTCATGCAACTCATTCTCTATTTCCTCCATTCTCTTTTTCTCTCTCTGCCTTTGGGCGTTTCTCTTGTTGCACTATTGCCTCTTCGCCTCTATTGCCAAAGTTTCTTCCTGCACAAGTCTATCTTCTTGGAACTTGCAACTTTTCTCTTCCTCCATGCGATTGACAATCTTCCTCTTACCCTTGTCGTGCGCTGGTATGTTCACCTCTACTGTAGCTGCTGCTTCTGGTGCTCTCCGGGATGCTGCTTCACGTTGCTTCGTTATCCATTCCATAGTGAGTCCAACTGGTTCATTGAGTTTGGAGGTGTTGTAGCAATATCTCCATGGGTCTTCCTCCGCCCAATGACATGCCTCGTGGATCTAGTTGAACTGTACTCTTGTGTAGTGATCTTTCACAAGACAATGCGGGTCATACAGATTGTAACTTTGGAGGTTAAATGAATACTTATTCATCTGCTCTGCTTCAACATCAAAATTCTTGAAACTCCACCTCTCGTATAACCCGATCCACAATGGAAGAGCGGGCCAAGGTTCCTTCTTCTTCCGATACAACCTAGCTATCAATCATGTTGAGATGTGATATGCTACTTCTTGCGTGACGATATTTTCCAAGGAAAACTTCGGTAGAATATGTGGAGGATTCTCTGTGCTATACATCCATATGAAGGTGCCAGATGGCGAGGCATACCAATAATGTATCTCAATCAGTGAGTGTGTGAAGAGGCCAATTCACACAAATGTCTGCACTAGACCCAAATCAGAATTGTGCAAATAAATAGGAGGCTTGGGGGTAGACCAGAGGTTAGAGAGAGGCCTTTGACTGTCTACGAGGAGCAGAGGTATTGCAGAGAGAGCAGGATAGCTTTTGAGTTGATTCCTTTTGTAATACTGGCTATATTTCCACTTTTACGATAATACAGAGTTGTGGTTTTAGGCTGAGGCTTTCCCCGGGTTATATATTTTGTGTTATGTGTGAACGATTCCTTCTTATCAGTTATATGTGTTCTTATTGGTGTTGCTCATGTTTGATTAAGCTTCTGCAAAGTTTTGTAGAAGTAGATCTTGCATTGTGTTTTAGTATATTGCATAATCTATTGATCTACAGTGGGAATTTTTGCATGGTATCAGAGTGAGGTTTTGTGGAAAAAGTTCTACATGGTATCAGAGCATAGGTGATCAAGGAAGAACATAATACAAGAAGGGAGAAGTTGAATTTTGTGATTTTTGAATATAGAAATTGAGTTCTTATCACATCTCTATTTCACCTATGGCATTCTATGGTTTGAGACTCGAATATGCCCTCGATGGCACTTTGAATTATATAGCCTAGAAGGACCGCATGGAAGCAGTACTAGAGGATAACGGTCTAAAGGACTTCATTGATCAAAAAGTCCTCAAGCCAACTGGTGCTGTTGAATTGGCTGAATGGAAGAAATGTGTGGCTAGAGCAAGAAGAATCCTTCTGGAGGGAGTTCAATATCTCATAGTCTCGAGTCTCCATGGGAAGGAGACACCATTTTCAATGTGGAAAACATTGAAAGATCTATATCAGAATAGCAGTGATCAAAGGAAGTTGGCACTGAAAGACAAGCTCTGAAAGATCAAGTGTGAAAAGGGTGACATGATCTCTACGTATCTGAACAAGATCACGACATGTAGGGATGAGCTTGGAAGTGTAGGGATCGCGACAGCTAATGATGACATGTTGAGTCTTGCACTCCTCGGTCTTCCTAAGAGCTGGCATAGCTACTAGGACTCAGTTAATGGAAGAGAGAAACTGGGAGAAGTGGAACGAATTTGGTTGGATTTGATGTGGGAGGAGATAAGAAGAAGCACTAGATATGGTTCTTCATCCATGGAGGATGAATAAAATTGTGCCTTAGCAAGTAAGGCAGAGAAGGGGAAGGAGAAGGTTTCTCATTCCGAATCTAGTTCTTCCCATGGTGGGAAGAAGTTTGACAAATCAAAAGTGTGATGCTTTCGTTGTCATGAGGTGGGCCATTTTGCTAAAAGTTGTCCACTGAGGAAATCCAAGAAGGGATTTGTGGAAGGATCAGAAGGTGAGGCACTGGCCTCACAGTTCGAGTTGGATTTCACATTGTTCGCATGCATGGTTTCATCCATGGTGGGAAGTGGTTGGATTCTTGACAATGGATCTTCTTTCTACATCACCGACGATAAGATTTTGTTCAGTACTTTGGAGGAGAAAGATTTCCAAATACTCATAGCGATGGGTAATGATGACAAGTGTAGTGTCTCAGGTGTAAGCATGGTTATTTTTCAGAGGGAGCATGGAGCTCACCTTACCTTGACCAATTTCAAGTATGTATCAGGACTGAAGAGAAACTTGGTGTCGATCGCGATGCTGGAAGACAGAGGCTATGATGTAGTCTTCAGTGAGGGAAAGGTTTTCCTTAGACACATCATCACTAGACAGGTGAAGCAGATCGGTTCACAGGTCAAGAATCTGTATGCTCTTGAGGTTCAAGATGCATGCAAAGCCTTGAGGAGCAAGTTAACTGATGGAGACTTGGTGGTTGATAGGGAGAGTACATTACCTCTCAACATGCAGTGCCAGAAGAATTCTAAGATGATTGTGGAGGAGCCACGATTGGTGAAGCAACTTTAGGAGGTTGTGGTGCAGCCACAACTGAGGAAGCCGAGAGGAGACATAGTGGAGGCATCCACACATGCAGAGACCTCTAGTAGGGGGAAACTTCGATCCAAGTGGGTAGAGGGATCACATGCAGCCATACCTCTAGGTAGGAGTTGGGGCGATGTGGAGTGATTGTCCCAAGGAGGAGGGGTAGGATCCTTGAGGAACCTAAACTCTTTGATTCAACTTTGCTACATGAGCCTCAATGAGGAGTAGCAGGACTGACTGATTGGGTAGAGACAGATGTGGACGGAGCAGTAGAGAGAGATACAGTGCAGGAGTTTGAGGACTATGTAGAGCTAGGAGGCTACAACGATGCAAGAGGCATAGGAGTGTTGCACCAGTGCAGGATGGCACAGAGAGGTGTGCAACGATGCGAGATGCATGGAGTGTTGCACCAGTGTAGGATGGCACAGAGAGGTGTGCAAAAGTGTGAGATGCATGGAGTGTTGAAACAGCTCAGAGGTCAGAGAGGGAGCACTTGTCAGCAGCAAGTAGAGCTTCAGCATCAGAGTATGTTTCTAGCCCAACAAAGAGGTCAGTGGGGAGTTTTTTTGTTCCGAGAGTTGTTGGAGCAACCACACTTGGTAGAAGTGTTGCATGCAGAACATTTCAGAGTTACAGGATCAAGATCGAGTGGAAGCCTTTCTTGTTGAGAGGGAGTGTTGAAAAATGGCAACAAGAAATGCTAAAAATAGAAGTGCTAAAAATAGCAATTTGGGTACCAGTGTTGGATTGGGCAATAGGGGATGAAAAATGGAAGTGCTAAAAATAGAATTTCTATTTTTAGCAGTTCAGGATGGATTCCTATTTTAGTCAGTCCCTGGACTAAAAATAGGAAGTAAAATTTGAATTTGAACTTAACAGCTGTTTGAAAATAAATTAATTAATTCTCCATGAGTTAATTAGTTGTGAAAAATCAAACATGAAGTCTATGTGAGGACATGAAACAATTTGTCTATTAATTGAGGAATTTATCCATTAGTTAAATATATAAGGATGAGTTCTAATTTGAGTAGTAATTAGTTGGCTCAGTTAACTGAATCAAGTCCAGTTATAATTGATTTAAAAAGTTTGTTTAAATTAAGTAAGTTCAGTTAGTTAATGCATGCTTGCATATAACTGTTGTTCTTCAGATAACTGAAGAGTCTCTCATGAATAATTCATGCATGTCACTTCAAACAGAGACCTAGTTGAGATCAGAGAATGGACAACGTACTATCAGTTGGATGAATACTTTTCCTATAAAGGAAGCTCATCCACGATGAGAATTTATCTCCTTCAGGACTGCGTAGTTGGATCAGAGGTTAGTGAGTGTGTGAAGAGGCCAATTCACACAAGTGGTTGCACTGGACCCCAATCAGAATTGCACAAAGAAAAGGAGGCTTGGAGGGTAGACCAGAGGCTAGAGAGAGGCCTTTGACTATCTATGAGCAGCAAAGGTATTGTAGAGAGAGCAGGATAGCTTTTGAGCTGATTCTTTTTGTAATATTGGCTATATTTCCACTTGTATGATAATACAGAGTTGGGGTTTTAGGCTAAGGCTTTCCCCAGGTTATATCTTCTGTGTTATGTGTGATTGATTCCTTCTTATCAGTTATATGTGTTCTTATTGATGTTGCTCATGTTAGATTAAGCGTCCACAAAGTGTTGGAGAAGTAGATCTTGTATTGTGTTTTAGTATATTGCATAATTTGTTGATCTACATGGGAATTTCTACACACCAAGCGAGGACTCTCAAATTCTTGCTGCATTACTGAAGCAAAATTCTAACTCATGGATTCTTCATTACTACCAAAAATTATTTCATCAACATAAACAACAATTATTAGCAATTTACCAGTGTCAATCTTTGTATATAGATTGCTATCTGTTGACCTCTTTGAAAAATCCTGTTGGTGGAGATATTTGTCAAGACAGTAATACCAAGCCCTTGGAGCCTGTTTTAGACCATAGAGAGCCTTTCTGAGTCTGCATACAAGTTTTGCATCATTTCCAACAATGAATCCTTCTGGTTGTTCGATATAGACTTCTTCTTCTAAGTTTCCATTAAGAAAGGCAGATTTTACATCCATTTGGTATACTTTGAATTTCTGAAAACTAGAAAGAGCAAGAAACATTCTTATGGCTTCAAGTCTAGCAACAGGTGCAAAATTTTCTTCAAAATCTACACCTTCTTGTTGAGCATATCCTTTGAAAATGAATCTGGCCTTGTTTCTGATAACTTCTCCATTTTCGTTTAACTTGTTTTTGAATATCCATTTGGTTCCTATGATATTCTTATCATGAGGTCTAGGAACTAATTGCCAAGTATTATTCATTTCAATTTTCTCAAGTTCTTCATCCATGGCCTTGACCCAACATTCATCTCTACATGCTTCATTTACATTTTGAGGTTTAGTGGAAGATAGTAATGCTAGATAGCTTAGGCTTCGGCAATGGTTCTTCTTGTCTGCACGGTTGCCCCTTTTTCCCCTAAAATTTGAGTTTCTGGATGATGTTTCTGAACATACCTGGACGGAGTCTTTTCTTCTATTTTTATCTCTTCTTCTGGTGCTTCAATGGTTTCTTCTTCAGAATCAGTGTGATTTGATGTGGGAAAACGATCCTCATATTCTTCATTGTCATAATCTTTAGTTTTTATCTATTTTGGATTTTTGCATGCTTCATCAACCACAACATCAATACTTTCAATAATTTTCCCAAGTCTTTTATTATAACATTTATATCCTTTACTTCGAGAAGAGTAGCCAAGAAGAATACCTTCATCTGCTCTGGGTTCAAACTTACCAAGTTTTTCAACACTCCTTTTGATGTAATATTTGCTTCCAAAAATTTTGAAGTATTTTAAAATAGGAGTCTTACCATACCAAATTTCTTGTGGAGTTTAAGTGTTGTTTACCCGAACATTTGCTTGGTTGAGAATAGTGATGACGATGAATGTAACTTCACCCCAGAAGGTTGCAGGAGTTCCAGATTCATCTAGCATAGCACGAGCCATTTGTTGAACAGTTCTGTTCATCCTTTCTACCACTCCATTTTGCTGAGGAGTCCTTACGGTCGATAATTTCCTTTTTATTCCATGTTGTTCACAAAAGTCAAATAATTCATCCGAGGTAAATTCCCCTCCTCGATCAGATCTGAGGCATTTGATTTTGCGATCTGATTCATTTTCAACCAAAGCTTTGAAGGCTTTGAACATGCTTCATCTTTATACTTTAGAAGACCTATCCAACACATTCTGAAAAAATCATCAATGAACGATATAAAGTATTCTTCTCCACGGGGTGCCTTTTTCCTTGATGGTCCACATAAATCGGTATTAACAAGTTCAAGAGGCTTACTAGCTAACCCTTCCTTTTCGATGAAGTTAGATCTAGTTTACTTACCGAATTGACATGATTTGCGTAAGTATTTTTAAGAATGTTGATATCTGGAAGATCAGGAACATCAGGAACATCCTAGAATCTGCATGCCTTTCTTATTTGAGAAAAGCGTAGATGTCCCAATCTTTTGTGCCACAGCCAGTTTTCATCATTTTTGCTTTGGTATCACTGTTGTTGTCCTCCCTTAAGTATGTATAGGTTGTTTGGAGTTCTTGTACCTTTGATCACGGTTTCTCCTGTATCAAGCTCATAAACAACACATCCATTTTATCGAAACACTACTTCATTTCCTTGATCACACATTTGACTCACACTCAACAGGTTATGCTTTAAGCCATCAACATACATAACATTCCCAGCTTTAACTTTTTCTTTCAAGAAAACAGAGTCTTTACCTTTTATGACAATAGGAGTGTCGTTTCCAAATGAGAGACTCTTTTCCTTTTCTAAGGCATTATATGAGTGTAGTTTTTCTTTGTCACCTGTCATGTATTTTGAGCATCCACTGTCGATGTACCACTGGTTTTCTTGTACTTCTGCATACAAGGCTATACCACTTCTTTCTATTTGTGGTTCTTTCTTTCTCCATATTTTGGGATTTAATGGAGTTTTCTCCTTTTGAGATATTTGCCAAAATTTGCTCCTGCATTCAGATTCTTCATGGCCAAAGTTGTTATAGATTGAGCATTCTATTTCATTTTCAAGAAGAGAAAATTTATTATAGGAACTTTTCTTGATCCCTGCCACATTCCTTTGATTTTGTGCTTCTCTAGTCATGATGGTTTTGTAAGAAACACGTTGAGTAGATTTGTGTCCAAAATTATGACATGAGAAACATTAACCATTAAAGAAGTTCCTGCCATTATCGAATCTACTGACCTGGTGATTGTAGTTTCTATTGATATTTATCTTTGAAGTAATTTGAGTACGATTTACCTGAGGTTGATTGTGGCTTTTTTTCATCCTTGAAGTAAATTGAGCCTAATTTACCGAGTGATCTACTTTATGCCTTTGTTGACGATTGTCAAATTGTTCACTGCTCTTTGTTGCATCAAGATAGCTTTTAGTGGAGGTTAACGGCTTCTGTGATTGAGATGCTTCTTCAGTATATCCAAGACCTATCTTTATCAGAGGAGAATGTTTCACTTTGATAATTTCATTTAAGGTTTCTGATCCTTTAGAAAATCTAATATTGAGAGCTTTTGTTTTCTCAAGATCCTTTCTTAGACCCACAATTTCACATTCTAGTTTTTCATTGTCTTTTTCTCTTTTAGCAAGTTGATATGTCAAGGTATCTATAATCATATTCTTTTCTTCTAAACATATTTTGAGTTTAGAGATTTCTTCATAAAGGTCATCTTCATCTAAAGCATCCAAAAAATCATCATCTTCATAAGCCACCAGAAGTGTTAAAATTGGCAACTAGAGCCAAACTTCATATGGGTCATCTTATTCATACCTGATAATATTTTTATTAGATTCCTCTCATCGAGAGGTGTAGGATTGATCTAAAGATCATCCGATTCCGATAAGTATTTATGGAGATATGAATTTATTTTGATTATGGAATTATTATCAAGCTGACCTACAACTCATGTAGGCTCAGAAGCCCAATATTCGCATCTATTCAAACATCAACAGTTATGTATAAATACAGGAGGACTTTTCCCCATTTTCACTCACTCATCTCATCACATCTCTCTCTCTCCTGTTCAGAAAAGAGACTATCTCTCACACATGTGGAAGGAAGCTGATGAACCTGAAGCTGCAACTGCAGATCCAAAGTTTGACCAACATTGACCATCAGATCTCCTCCTCTGAACTGCATTGTAGGTCCATCTGGACCTCCTCTAAAGGCCGCAATTTTTGGTGGTGAAATCAAGCCAATCCAACAGTCGATTTGCGAGATATCGATTGCCCTAGTTTTGATGATGAAGTCGCTAATGTTGATGCTATTGATCTAGGGTTTGCTACTGCTGATATAAATCAGATTTATTGTACTATTACTCTCTACTGAATTATTGAAGATAAATGAAGATTTGATCAAAGGGTTTCCCCACACATTGTGGGGTTTGTCCCTAGCTAGTCGCCACATCTTGTGTCTCATTTCTTGGTTTGTTTTCTGTTGATCGTTTAAAGTTCTATCTGCACTTTACTTATGCACATGTGATTGCTAATCTATGAATAATAATAAGAAAGAAAAGTAAATTTCTCTAAGCATATAACATACCATAACTTAACATGGTATCATAGTTGAGGTGAAGACAAAGCCCGAGCAAGAGCAAGAGCAATCACTGAAAAGAAGATTGGCAAGGTTATCCTAAAAAAACTATGGGGTCCTCATCACTCTTTCCTGCCAAGGACAAGCTCCGTGAGAAAGCTGACTATCACATATGGAAGATGTCTATTGATCTAACCCTAGAAGATCAAGGAGTGTTGGACCATGTGAGAGGCAATATTGTTGAGCCTCCATCAAATGCATCCGTTGTTGCCAGGAACAAATGGAAAATCAGAGAAGTCAAAGCAAAGAAGATCATCTAGGACTCTATTGACAAGCACTTTGGTGGCCTACATCTCCGACCTCAACACCTCCAAGGAAATATACGATAGACTGGTGAGTTTATTTAAAGTTAACGATGAAAATCAAGTTTTATTTCTTAGAAATAAGCTGAAGGAAATTAAGAAGGGTAAATATGAGAGTATGCAAGCATACTTCTTAAGGATCACCGAAATCAGGAACGATTTAATATATATTAGGGAGATTATTATTGATAGGGAAATGACACTCACAACTCTTGGAGGATTACCATCCAGATGGTACGTGTTCAGGACCACTCTTCTGAACAATAATGTAATTCCTGGTTTCGAGGAATTAATGGCTAGAAGAAACAAGGGTAGAAGAGCAAGAAATGCCCATGCCTAAAGGTCCTTCCACTGCCTTTTCTTCTCATGCTAAGAAAATAAATAATTCTGGGACTAAATCAAAAGGAAAGGCTAGACCTAAGGGTGGAAGAAAAGGATGATGTTACATTTGCAATAAAGCAAGTTACTATGCAAGGGAGTGCCCTGATAGAAAGGACTCACATCGGGACGATGATCAAAATCCCTCTCATGGAAATCAAAGGAATGGAAAATTCAATAGCAAAGGTAAAAGGAATGCTGGAAATCAAGGAAGAGGACAACCATTCAAGAAGGCTAGAAATTCCAGGTATGAATCCAACATTGTTGAAAATAAGCAGGATGAATATTATCTACTAGCTGCTCTATCTACCTCTGCTCCTTCGGACTCAATGGGAATCTGGCTCATTGATAGTGGTGCCTCAAGGCACTTCACTGGTTACAAAGAAGTTCTCCATAATCTGATAGAGAAAGAAACTAACCTGGAAATTATCCTTGGAGATAATATGAAATATCCCATGAAAGGTGTAGGCAATGTCTCTCTCAGATTGAATCAAGGTAATACGATCCACTTACAAGATGTATTATATGTACCTAACCTTAAAAAGAATCTGGTGTCCATCTCAGCAATGGAAGACAAAGGCTACAAAGTGACCTTCTGCAATGGCAAGGTACGTGTATGGAAAAATAATGTTAAATATGCCTTTACTCTTGGGTTCCGTGTTGATTCATTATATCAGTTCGGTGAAATTCCACTAGGTGTCATGTCTTATGACACATCTCTTTAGTTCGAACTTTGGAATTGGAGGTTTTCCCACCTTCATTATAAAGCTCTACCCGATGTAAGACAAATGGTGACAAGGATGCCCGAATTCCTAGTAGAGAAAGAAGGTGTATGTCTAGGATGTGCCAAAGAAAAGCTCAAAAGGGGACCATTCCCCTGAAGCCAAAGCAATACCTCTGATATATTACAGTTGATTCACTCAGGCATATCTAAGGCTGGCATTAAGAGGGAGACTAGTACACCACATACTCGTGAGCAGAATGGTGTGGAGGAAAGGAAGAATTGTACGATTGTGGAAGTTGTCCGTGCCATGCTCCATGATCAAAGACTTCCGAAGTTTCTATGGGTAGATGATGTAACAGTGCCTGATGTGGAGGAACCCATGGATCCTATTTATCCACCTGAGCCTTCCTCTTCTAGGAAGAGGCCTTCATGGATTAGGGGGCTACTTAATGATGCTGAAGGAATGTTGCACCCCGAGGAACCTTCCGTGAAAGTAAGAAACCTAACAGGTATCAAGGATACCTGACCATCATGAGCACGATCATACAAAATTAGCCTTCATCATTCTCAGATGTCGTCAAGCATCAAGTATGGAAGGATGCTATGACCAAAGAATATGAGTCTATTATGAAGAATGATGTTCGGGAAGTAGTTCCCAGACCCCAGGACAAGACAATTGTCACTTCTAAATGGCTTTACAAGATAAAGCATGTAGCAGATGGAAGTACGGAAAAGTATAAGGCTTGTTTTGTTGCTCGTGATTTCTCCCAGAAGGAAGGTATAGACTATGATGAGATATTTTCACCTGTTGCCAGATATACAACCATCCGCTCGATCATAGCCCTTGCGGCTTCACAAGAATGGAACCTACACCAGATGGATTTCAAGACTGTGTTCTTGCATGGATTTGAGATTTATGATCAAAAATCTCATGTATGCGGGTTGAAGAAAGCTCTCTATGGGCTGAAGCAAGCACCTCGAGCATTGTATGGGAGGATCGATAACTACTTGATGAAGTTGGGATTCACCAAGAGTGAAGTCGATCCTAACCTTTATTTTAAGGTTGAAAATGACAAACCTATCATACTAGTGTTGTATGTGGATGACCTCTTTCTAATAGGTGAAGACTCTCTCATTCACAAATGTAAGAGGGAGTTGGCTTCTGAATTTGAAATGAAGGACCTAGGACTTGAACTGTGGCAGAAACCAAGGGAAATTTTCCTATCTCAAGGAAAATATGTGGTGAAGATTCTGGAAAGATGTGGTACGGTAGACTGCAAGCCTGTAACTACCCTGATGGAGTTTGACTTCAAGAAGTTAAGCAGTAGTGCCAAGAATCTATTGAGATATCTTCGTAGCATAATCACATATGGGTTAAGATACACTGCCGGAGATGTGAGACTACTTGGATACACTGATTCTGATTGGGCAGGAAATGTTGAGGACCATAAGAGCACTTTCTGGTGTTGTTTCTCCTTAGGATCTGCTTCGATATCCTGGATGAGCAGGAAGCAGAAGTTGGTGGCTTTGAGCACCGCCGAAGCAGAGTATATTGCTGCTAGCATGGCCTCCTGTGAGGCAGTCTGGTTGCAAAAGCTCTTTAGTGAGTTGTTTGGATTTACATTGGATACCACCGTGATCCTATGTGACAACCAGAGTGGGTTTCGTCTGTCAGAGAATCTCGTATTTCATGATCGCTCTAAGCATATCGATATCAGGTATCACTATATTCGAGATATGGTGGAGCAGGGAGCTATCAGGCTCCAACATATCGATATAGATGAACAGGGCGCCGACATTCTGATAAAGCCCCTAGGGAAAGTAAAATTCCTGACTTGTTTAGAACAACTTGGTGTTGTTCAAAGACCCTCCGATGAGGGTCTTTTATGATGCATTGGGCTTTAGGAGCTCCAGGGGGGGTGCAGGATACTTCTTGGAGCGACATATGACCACAGGGTGATTCACTATCCCTTGGTGGTGTACATGTACACCCCGTGGCAACTATGTAGCAGGATGATTGGTTCTCCTATGAGGTCTGGATGATGTGTTCTCCATGACGACTATGTATCAGGATGATTGGTTCTCCTGTGAGGTCTGGATGATGTGTTCTCCATGACCATTATGTAGTAGGATGATTGGTTCTCCTGTGAGGTCTGGATGATGTGTTCTCCATGACGATTATGTAGCAGGATGATTAGTTCTCCTGTGAGACCTGGATGATGTGTTCTCCATGGCAATTGTGTAGCAGGATGATTAGTTCTCCTCTGAGGACAAGATTGATTAAGTTCTCTTGTCAAGGCATCCTACCCATGTAGTTAGGGACTCATGGGAAGTACCTCTCATCCGATCAATGAGCAAGGAAATGAAGTTAGGGACCATAGTAGTACCAATGGACGCATCGTTGTATCTATTGTACTACCTACGCTAGGATGACCTTCATTGATTTGGGATCAATGATACTGGTCTGGGACCAGTGGTAGGAGTTGTACCCACTATGACGCTGACTTCGGGTCAGTTGAGACTAGTCTAGGACCAGCAGTACATACTCTAAGACTGACCTCAAGTCAGTGCAATACTGGTCTGGGACTAGTGAGAGTGGTACATACTATGACGCTAACTTTGGGTCAGTTGAGACTAGTCTGGGACCAGTGGTACACTCTCTGAGACTGCAATATTGGTCTGGGACCAATGGTAGGAGTGGTACCTACTATGACGTTGACTTCAGGTCGGTTTAGACTGGTCTCGGACCAGTGGTACGCACTCTGAAACTGACTTTGATTCAATGGAGGATGATACTGGTTTGGAACTAGGGGTAGGAGTTGTACTCACTATGATGTTGACTTCGGGTTGGTTGAGACTGGTCTAGGACCAGTGGTACATACTCTGAGACTGACTTTGAGTTAGTCTGATACATCCTCGATCATTTCTTCTTCTTCATAATTCAGACAAAAGTAGAGCAGAACAGAACAAAGCAGAGCAGAGCAGTACAGATCAGTACATGGCAGAAAAAGACAAAGCAGAACAGGCAGAATAGAGCAGAGCAGGGCAAGGGTCAGGCGGTATAGGATAGTGCATTTGATGGATGAATAGTAACAACCGACAGACAAATTGCAGATGAAGTTACCCTAGTTGAGAGGGAGTGTTAAAATTGGCAACTAGGGCCAAACTTCACGTGGGTCATCTTATTCATGGCTGATAATATTTTTATTAGATTCCCCTCGTCGAGAGATGTAGGATTGATCTAAAGATCATCCGATTCCGATAAGTATTTATGGAGATATGAATTTATTTTGATTATGGAATTATTATCAAGTCGACCTACAACTCATGTAGGCTCAGAAGCCCAACAGTCACATCTATTCAAACATCAACAGTTGTGTATAAATACAGGAGGACTTTTTCTCATTTTCATTCACTCATCTCATCACATCTCTCTCTCTCTCTCCTGCATAGAAAAGAGGCTCTTCTCTACTGCGTAGAAAAGAGACTCTCTCTCACACATGTGGAAGGAAGTTGCTTAACCTAAAGTTGCAATTGCAGATCCAAAGTTTGACCAGCATTGACCATCATATCTCCTCCTCTGAACTGCATTGTAGGTCCACCTAGACCTCCTCTGAAGGCTGCATTTTTTGATGGTGGAATCAAGCCGATCCGACGGTCGGTTTGCGAGATATCGACTACCCTAGTTTTGATGATGAAGCTGCTAATGCTAATGTCGTTGATCTAGGGTTTTCTACTGCTGATATAAATCAGATTTATTGTACTATTTCTCTCTACTAAATTATTGAAGATAAAAGAAGATGTGATCAAAGGGTTTCCCCACACATTGTGGGGTTTGTCCCTGGCTAGCCGCCACATCTTGTGTCTCTTGTCTTGGCTTGTTTTCTATTGATCGTGTGATTTTTAATCTATGAATAATAATAAGAAAGAAAAGTAAATTTCTCTAAGCATAGAACATACCATAACTTAACAAGAAGTCTATAGTCATTACTATTTTCTCTTCATCACTATTTGATAAACCATCGCTATATTCATGAGTATAGTAGCTCTTTTTACTTACACTTTGTTTTCTATTCCATTTTGCATATTCCTTCCCTCTATCATAGTTATCTTTATGAGGACATTTGGAAGCATAATGATCGACTCTACCATAGGCAAAACATTTGAAAGGTAGTTTACCTCTGAATCTTCCAGAACCTCGTTGAAGCTTCTTGACAAAGTTTACTTCCTCTTCTTCTCCTTAAATATGTTTTGATTCATTGAGTTCTTCTTTTCCTTTTGCTGAAACTTTAAATGTGGCTTCTCTCATATATGATGGACCTCATTTTCTCATCTCAAAGGTAGTTAAGATTCCGTGAAGCTGTGTCATAGTAATAGTCTGTAGATCCTGCTTTTCTTCTATGGCAGATACTTTTGATTCAAATTTAGCAGATAAGTATCTTAAAACTTTTTCAACTAATGTAACTTCCTTTATCTCTTCACCCAGACTATTCATGCAATTAACAAACTCATCTATACATAAGAAATAACTAGCTATACTTTCATCATTGTGAATCTTGAGAGTTTCATATTGAATTCTGAGAGTTTGTAGTTTAGCACGTTTTCCCTGAGAGTCTCCTTCGTAACTCAGAACGATTTTCTCCCATATTTCTTTGGCTGATTTGAGCTGCATAACTTTGATAAACTCTGATTGTGACAGACTTCCCAATAATGTATTGGCAACCTTGGAATTGGTTTCATATTGCTTTTTACCTACCGTATCTATAGGAATTGCTGATGGAAATGTATATCCTCCTTCCACGATTTCCCAGATATCTGTTCCAAGAGATTGAAGATAGTTTGTGTTTCTTACCTTCCAATAAACAAAGTTTCTCCCATCAAATATTGGTGGTCTGATGGATCCATCGCTTTCTTGATTACTTAAGATGATGGATCTTCCTTCAAGCGATCAAGCTTCTTTTGAAGGACCTGCTCTGATTCCAATTGTTGGAAATAATACTGAGAGGGGGGGTGAATCAGTATTATCAGATCAATAATTTAATTTTCAAAACTGATTTGTATACGCTACTTCAGCTCAGTGAACTAGCGTGTATACGCAATTGTACTTAATAAAACCAGCGTATATGTAGAGATCTTTTGATTTACCCAAAGTAGAATAAAGCATCACACATAAGAAACACACATGAACACCAAGATATAAAGTGGAAACCCAATGTGGGTGAAAACCACCTGCTGATGTCGTCTTTGTCTTCTTTTAATAATAAGAAAATTATGTTTACAATTTTGTAATGGTGCAGTCTTATACCAGTACGCAGGCTTCTACCTGCAGAAGGCTACAACCTTCTCTTGTTCTCCAGCTTCTACTGGAAGGGAGCTACAACCCCCTAGCTCTTGTACTAGCCGATATGTTTGCTAGTACGTAGGTGTCAACCTACAGAAGGCTACGACCTTCTTTCTTCCTTCAGGGACCTCGTTTCATAAATTTTTAGACTGGATCCATCAACAACATCATTCAATCATCAAATATATCTACATCAACCAATCTCCTTTTGAACCAACCATAACCGAATCAATCAATCACTTTGACAACGCATCAATCTAATCATTCAGAATGTTGTCACCAGAATACAGTAACCAGAACCCAGAACACTCCAACAGCAAACAGAAGAAACTAAAGCATATTTTATAAGGTATACGCTACTTCCATGTGTCGAACCTGCATGTATACACGCTTTCCTTAAAGCCAACCAGTGTATATATCTACAAATATAAATTTAGAATTATGCAGCCATTCCAGACTTTAGTTATACCCAAATCATATCAATTACAGAATAATATATGCATCAAAATTCAGATCTAGAATATACATGAGCAAAAACACCTAATGATAATTCATTTTATGCCTTAAGATCCTGATCTATCATTAGATCTGATCCCTCATCATCAGCTAAGGTTCATCCTTGGTTTAGATCTAGCAATGCACCATAACCTAACTTTCATACCAGATCTCACGCTTCATCAAATATTAGATACTTGCACACCTTGGCCTAATGATCTTCTCCTCCTTTTATGTTTTTAGGCCTTTCTCAATACCGTGGACCAAAACCACTTAGGACCAATACCTTGGACCCAATACCTGGGGTCAATACCTCAGACCAGATACCTTGGACCAATACCATGGACCAAATACTTCAGACCAAAAATTTAGTTTTCCAAGGTATAAGCACTTTTCCTTTCGTGAAAGTGTGTGTGTACGCGACTCGTATATAGTGAACTTGTGTGTATACGCAGCTTGGTCAATGGTCAAGCTGCGTATACCTCTATTTCTTCATTCTGTAATTCTTTTTTGTTTACCTTCTATACTGTGATCTTTCATCTGAGTGAGTTGCCTTTTGAATTGATTCCTTGAAGCTTCCCTGCATTTCATCACATCTGTAAACACTATTGTCATGCATTTTGTCACATCTAATATCTCTTATGTAGATTCATCTAGTTACCATATACAAGTGAGTTGTTCTGCTACATGTGGGTTTCCATCAAGTACAACACATACATCATAATGCCAACACCATAACCACAGAAAAATTCCACCTCTAGATTTCAAGCCAAGCCTTCATTTTCTTCAGTATATACATCAACAAGATACCAGCAACAAGATAAATCTTGCACAAATCCTGTCTCAAAAGAGAACTTCTTATCTTCAAACTTTGGCCCTCCACTTCTCTTTGTCCTTCCTACGATATTTCATACAAAAAATCATTGAGAGTGTGTGTCCAAATGAGTTCCATCTTCCCTCTATTTATATAGTTTTGAGGGGGTGTTAACAAAGATTTCCATCGAGGCATGGTCAACTTGTCATATAGGTCCAAAATAAGACTTTGACTCTTTGACTAAAAACCTAGAAGCATGAAGAGTATGCTTATCTAGAAAAATAATAATAATTTTTGTTTTAATTATATTTTTCTTTTTACATAAAATACATAATGGTACAAATTATGAAGACCAAACTTAGTTACATTCTCCAAAACTCCCTCTTAACTAGGGAGGTATTCATAATTGTACACCTAATACATGGGTATTCTTAAACTGAAATATTCTCATAAGAAGAGTTGGATTGATAAGTCATCTTTAAGCATCAACATCATGACCAACATTGTCAACATAGTAGGACCTTATCTTGACGAGCTCTTTCTTATACAAGATCATAATGATGGGAGATTGTATGTGAAATACCACACTATCTCTTCAAGACACATACCTCGTTCGAATGCTCACTAGGTATGTCCTTTTAGGACTATTCTTATTTTGGATTCCCAATCCTCAAAGAATATCAATCCTCTTCGACCACTCGTCTTGGATACCTGTCCAATCCTCAAAGAGTTTCATGTCCTATCTTGGATTTTTCTATCCTCAAGGATATTATAGATACTTATCTAATCCTCCATTATCAATTCTCCGTTCATGGTCATCACTTAGATTTATAGTTGCTAGTCCTAGTAAAGTACATGACAAATGAAGAGAAGACAAATGTGATGTTTATAATCACTTCCTCTCAATGAGAGAGGATATCCCTATTTCCTCTTGATTAGGAAATATATCATTTCTCCTTCTTGGTCATTCAATGATACTCCTTTAATCCCTCTCAAATATAAAGGAGTTTCCTGACTTCCTTTTAATTGGGAAGTCTTAACCACAAGTTCTACGTAAGTGTTAATAAGCCTCAGTATTGCAATAAAAATGTTGCAACTCCTAAGGCAACCAACTTAAATTATCAACCCAAGGTTCATACAAACTTAAGAGGTCTCGACATTGTATGTGCAACATGCAATGTGTCATTCATTCGTTGATCTAAAGAAGTGAATGTCATAAAATCTAACATAAACTAGTTGCAGAAATAAACTATGTTGCTCTAATTGCAAACAAATCAAATCAATTATTCTACTTGTAAAATGGATATCAGTAATCTAATTGAAAATTGTTTGAAAAGAAGAAATTTAATCTACAACACATAACTAGGAAATTCAGAAACTAAGTCTACTTCACTTACATTGAAGAATTTCAAATGTGAAAATTTTCCTAACTCTATTTGTTGTTTTGTGCCTACGGTGGAGGAATGATGGGTCTAGAGTGGTCCTTAGGTCTCCCTAATCATGGATTTAGAGACTAAGGGTCATTATTCATCTAGAGTAAGTTGAATTTGAACTAGGGATCAAAATCAGTGAAGGAAAGTGATGCTACAGGTTTGCTACAGGAGGCCTGTAATACTACAAGAACGAAAATCTTGCTAAATGCCCAAGTAAATCAAAATCAAATGGGATGGAATTCTTTTTTTTTATCAAGTATGATGTATTGGGTCTCCATTCTAAGTGGACTCACTCCAAAATACCCCTGTTAACACATGCTAAAAAAATAGCATAAAAATACTACTCTACAAGCTAGAAATTCAAGAATTAGTGAACTAATTAACCTATCAAATGCCTAACCTAATCAAGTGCAAATGAATTGGGGTAAACTTTTTTATTAACCTAAATGTTTTTAATGACCTAATACAATTGGAATCAACTCAAATGAATTTCATTAACACTTTCTAAAAAATAGTAGAAAATTACTACTATTTTGCTACAAAAGACTTCCAAAAATTCTAGATTTGTGAACTAGTAAACCAATCCAAATAGCTCAATGATGAAGATGAATTTTAAAAGTTTTTCTAAGAATGCATCATCCTTCCGACTCTGTAAATAACTGACAAAATAACTTACTTCAATCATTTAACCAATTTTACAACAAAAGAAGCATCAATACTAAATGCAGAAATAGAAAAACAAGAATAAGAGATGCATGTGAATAAAAAATGAAAATAAAAAGAAAAAAATATACAAAATGGCTCTAAGGCTCCTGAGATGGCCAATCCCAAGGATAATTAGAGTCCTATGAAGGATATCAATATTTAGAAGCTAAATGGCACCAAACGTCATTATTTGAATCAATCTAAGTACATCCCTGCTAGAGATGAAAGTGGAGTTGCAAAAATACAAGTTTTCTCTACAAAAAGACTAAGAAATACCTGCCTCTAGAGGAAAATCGAATTATCACTTATAAAAAATGATGGGGAAGCATTATCCTTGAAAGGAGGAAGTTTTCCCCTCCAAAATCCATCAAATAGTTGCCCTGGTTCCCAACACTAGGAATCTACATTAAATGACAGGAAACACATTCCCAAATTTTCTCAATCACTAGAGCTCCATAATTTGTCAATGATTTCATGATACTTTGTTCATTTATTATTCAATATTGATCCATCCTTTAGTAGGGATAAAGTCCCTAGATTATCCCCTCCTCCAAATCTTCATAATCTGCCCAATATTCTCATAATATTCTACAAAAATAAATAATTTCGCATACCCCAAAGTCGATGACGGTTTGAAGATTGATCCCCTAATGCATCTTAGTGTCTAGAGTCAATGTATATTACCATGCTACGTCATATCTGAAATTTCGCGGAATTGTACTAGGTCTAAGTAGGATTTTTTAATAATTAAAAATCTCCCACAAAATGAGATTTTTTAATTAATTTGTATGTAATGATGTAAATAAGTAACCTTAGGAAATGTCTGAGGCCTGTGACTACTCAAAATTAATCCTTCGAGGCCCAACATTATTCTATTACACACTTTGGGGGTCAAAAAATGACTTATAGTCCCTTAAAAGTCAATTTTCCTAATGTCAGTGGAAAAAATGAGGAAAAAATTCAAAAAAATGAATAATTAGAAAATTTTAGATTTTTTTCCGAAGTCAAAATAAATCAAAAATTGGCATGGAAATATAAGGAAATATCAAAACTAATGTGATAGCTATGTGGGGCCCACCACATGGAGGAAATCCCAAATCAAAGTTCCAATGCAAGTCAAAGGGAGTCAAAAGGTTCCACGTTGAAATTAAAAAGGAAAAGTTGAAGTGTTATGTATGGCCAAAATTCAAGTTGGATTCAATTCAAATGAGGATGGAATTATTATATAAGGTTGAACAAAGTACGTTGGGAGTATACCCCACCTCACTCCATGGTCTACATATATCCAAGTCTAAGGAATTATGCACATGTTAAATAAAACATCACACAACACATATAGCTCCATGCACATACTAGATTGGAATATCCATGCAGATTTGTGGGACATATTGGAAGGCTCGGTTAACGCATAAATTAAGGAGTGTGTCTCCATTATTATACACCCATTCATCCAGGTGTATACATCTAGCTACTTCAGCCCTTACGCAGATCACACCTAGCAGCCACATGTAGTTTACACAATAGTCTATGCATAGTAGTTTGAGGGTGGATCATTGGATTGATTTGCAGTGTTGTCACCCCACGATTTTGGTTGAGGATTCGATGGGGTAGTTGCCTCCTCTTACCCACTCAAATGCCACAATTGAAAGATTTGGAAATGGAGCTACTACAATGAACACATATGCTGCCATTTATAGAAGAATACACAGACCAACAAGGGAACTTGTGATCTTTGGGATATCATCTTACTATAGTAGTCTATTACCACTTGTGAAATTTGAATTTCATCGAGATTCTCATCTCATGCTACTTGTTGATGCATTTTTCATTGGGATTTCCTCCCAAATTTGTATAAAGACACCCATTGGGCTCACAATATGAATATTTTTCTATGATCTATTGTGTTTTGGGAAGTTTTAGTCAATTGATTAAAATGACTATGGGTTTCATTCATGACTGTTATTCCATTGGAGCATGTGCTTGGTTCATTGATGGTATAATCTTCTCTACTTGTGCTTTAAATTGTGTTTCATTTCTCATATGCTTTTATAGAATTGTAGATATAGAGCTACATTACATTTGAAATTGGTTTATGAATATGCTCTAGGTGTAGATAATCTCAAGTTATTTTCATATACATTTCTGGAGTTATCTTACCATTGTTTATTGATTTAATCTATATGAGCTAATGTATGTTGGAAATTTTGTAGAGGGCCATCTTTTGGATCAATTAGCAAGCGTGAGGGGAAGTCTTCAAGAGACCAAACCACCCTTGGCATAGTTTTCATGGAGATCTCATCATTATTTGAATCTCATAAGTCTAATCTTTTGAAGTGTTTGTTTTGCAGAGTTCTCCTTTTGACATAGTTTGTGCATAAGTCAAAATCTCAAAAAGAAATATATCGTTTGATCTTGCACTTTCATTTCTCTATCTAGCTAATTAAGAGTTGTTCACAAGTTAGACAAGTGATGGGGTCCTTTCCTATCAATTGATTTAGTTTTGTACATTATTTTGTAGTATACTCACTTATTTGCATGCTCTCTTTTTTGCACACTAATCATGTTTTAGTTTTGCAGCCCCAACAATCTTTCTTGTAGCTCCCTCAAGCATTCAAGCTCATTTCCTAGGAGGTCTGGACATTAGAAGAAATTATCAAGGAGGCTAGGTTGTGCACATTTTTGGGAGCTTATTCTTTCAAGTTGTAGAATCATTTCATCCCTCTTGGGGCTCCCATAGTTTGAAGGGAATTTGTGTTATTGCAAGATCTCATATTGTATATTTTTCATTATTCCTTGGGCAACCCTCTAAGAGGCTCTAACCTCCTTGTAACACTATAATAATAATAAAAAATCTATTTTTTTGCTGTGGGTGCCTAGGTTTTAACTATGGCATCATATCTCTCCATTTAGGGAGAGAAGCTTATGGTTGGATTAATTGTTAATATTTTCATTTCTTGCATTTTTACATAATATGCATGCTCTAATCATAAAATAACACAAATCACGTCTCCTTTCTTAAAGTTTTCTACAAGTTTCACATTTATCTTTGTTGCTATAAGCTGCAAGTTTGCATTCTATTTCAAAGCATTTAACTCTGATGTAAACAACTCTCTTACTTCTAGCAAACTTTGACACATTTAGCTTGGCACTTGTCTAAATCACGTATGCCATATTTTTATATCTTGAATATTGAAGCATTGTGTATTGAACAAGTTTATTTTCCAAAGAAACTATTTACTTTTATGCCAAGCTAATTATCTTTTATTTTCTCAAGTTAAATTTCCTTTTGCAAAGTTATTGTGAGCATCAATCTTATTTCAATTCAATTTCAAGCATTACAATCTACCTTGGGAAATTTTACATGCATCTTACTTAGGCCCATTTTCAAACATCACTAAAATCGACCTCCAACTTAAGTTGATTGTATATTATCTACTGACCTTCCACCCCTATTGACTTTTCACTGTCAAATCCGAATTTCGAGGCGAGGGTGAGGTATGGGGACAAGAGTTCAATTGAAACTTTGCTTTAGAATACAACTAAGAAAATAAACCAATAACTCATCTACATCACAACTTTACTTTACTTGCAAATATAATTCTTCTATTTATGCTATCTTGGATTTACTTGAGTCTTGTTTGCAATATCACTTTTACTTCAAGAGGCATTTATTATGCAAGTATTGTGAATTGTTTTACTTTTGCAACATTTAGTTTTCTTGTACTTGGAATATCTTTCGTTAGTGCATCTCTATTTCAAAGTTATTTCATATATTTATTGCCTTGATGATCATTTAATCTCATGAGTAATTGATATCATTATCTTGTCATTTGGGCATTTAATTTCAAGTACTATCTCCTTTACAATTGCAATTGGTGTTTAAGGCGACAACAACATCTTTGGCGTTGTTGTCAGGGACAAGTCCTCTTGTACCTAGAATACGACTAACTTTTGATTTTTGCATGTTGGATTTTAGAGTTAGATTCCTATTCAAGTGGCGACTCCACTTATTTCATTTTCTACAAGGATTTATGCTTGAAGCCTTCTTCTCGTAAACTTCTTGTTAATCTTGGACAAGAGCCTCTCTCTGATATCCATTTTCTCTTTCAGGGTCAAGTGAGCATGACATCATGAATGATTTGTTTGCCCCTTGTGATTTTACTAACATTCCAGGCTATCTGAATTTTATTCTGGATGAAGCCATTGAGGCTATTGAAGAGTTGCCTAGTTTTCTAGGTAACAATGCCATTAGTATTGAAACTCGCCTTAAGAATTTCCACCTTTGTGTGAGAAAATGGTGTCGTGATATTAACCATGAGGACGTTAAAATGGCACTTTTCAACTTTTCATTAGATGGCGATGCTATGGATTGGTTCATAGATTTACATGCTAACAATTTCAATTCTCTAGAATCAATCATTGATGTCTTTGAAGAAAAATATGGAGATGAAAGAAAGATCAACGTGAAAGCTAAAACAAATGATAAGGATCTCATCAAGGAGTTGACTCAAATGATTAAGGATATGCAACTCAACCAAGCACGACTCATTAAAAACATGTAACTCAATCAAACAATATTAATAGAAAATCATGTAAAGGAAATGAGTACCATGGAGGTTAATCATTCTAGTCAAATATCTGCTCTTCAAAATAGGTTTCTTGTCATTGAAGAAAAACAAGTGCAATTAATCAACACCATGGAAACAAATCATGCCAAGGAAATAAGTGTTATGAAGGCTAATCAAATAACTTTTTAGAATAGGTTGGATGAAATGGAAAGGTTGCAGGTACGGAAATTCCAGCTTAGGTCATATCACGAATGGAAAAGAACAAAAAAACAAATCATAATCCTTCCAATCCACTAAAGTAAGCTTCATCTTATTATGAGGAGGTGTTATACTTATGAGATTGATCAATCACCCATTTCAGAGCAGATGCAGAATGGAGAAAGGTAGGTCACAAAAGTCTTAGATACTTCAAATTTTCCATCTAAGCATCTTCACGATCGGGGAAAAAGGTTTACTTTGATCGCATCAATATCAACATCACAATCTATTAAGAAGAAAATAAAAAAGCGGAAAGGATTTGGTAAATATGATGACCATGTACAACACAATGTTGGGATAGATCAAAGTCCTAATATATTTAAAATTGGACAGGGCATGTCAAAAAAGCAGCCCATGGATCTACTTGAAAGTAAGCAGGTTCTCAACATGAACTTCAAAGAGAATATATGATGTCATGGGGCATCTCTTGTATTGTATTTCTAACTTTGTTCCTGGTAATTTTGGTTTAGTTTCATTTCATGAATAAATTGTCATTTATGCTCTTAGAATCAAATTTCATTTCTTCATGTATGTACTTGATTTCATATGATGATATTTTGAATGAATGTTGTTGATATCTGTCTTTTGTTGGTGGATGTAGATTCCAAGTTCTTGCATACTATCGCTTCGTATCTAACATGCATCCCATGTGGAGCCAAATGTTGACTACTGGAGTGGCACCTGTAAATCTTTTTAAGACTATGCCCAAGGATGTACCAAAGGCCGCTTGTACCATCAGAGATCATCATATCACCAGAGTTGTTCAACTCTACTTCTTCTCATTTTCTTCTTCATTCCTCGAATTTCGCAACCCTACAGTAATATTGTATAAATGTCACTAGCATGATGAATAAAGTCATGTAACAGGCCTAGGGTGTTGGGACTCGATCAGAAAGCGAGTACACATTGGAGTGTTTATTTTACTTGGTTAATTATCCCTGCTTTTTAGCGGTGAATAATTTTTTAAGTTTTTTTACTCACTACAGACTCCAAATTCGGGGTCACGGTTTGAAGGTTGAGCCCCAAATGCTAGGTCATCTCTGAAATTTCACGGAATTTGACTAGGTCTAAGTAGGATTTTTTAATAATTAAAAAATTCTCACAAAACAAATTTTTTTAATTAATTTCTATGTAATGATATAAATAAGTGACCTTAAGAAATGTCAGGGGCGTGTGACTATTCGAAATTCATCATCAGAGGCCCAACATTATTCTAAGACCCGCTTTAGGGGTCAAAAAATGACTTATAATCCCTCAAAAAGCAATTTTCCTAATTTCAACGACAAAATGAGGAAAAAAATTCAAAAAAATGAATAATTGGAAAAAATTTAAAAAAATTTCAAAGTCAAAATAAGTCAAATTTTGACATGAAAATATAAGGGAATATCAAAAATGATGTAACAGCTATGTGAGGCCCACCACGGGAGCAAATCCCAAGTCAAAATTCCAGATGCAAGTCAAAGGAAGTCAAAAAGTTCCACGAGGGCAAAGTTCAAATATTACGTATGGCCAAAATTCAAATTAGATTTAATTCAAACGAGAATGGAATTATTATTTAAAGTTGAATAAAGTAGGTTGAGAGTAGACCCCACCTCACTCACATGGTCTACTTATATCCCAGTCTAAAGAATTATGCACATGGTAAATAAAAAACCACACAACACCTACAGCTCCACGCACATACTAGATTGGAATATCCACACAGCTTTGTGGGACAGATTGTGGGACAGATTGGAAGGTTCAGTCAACGCATAAATTAACGAGTGTGTCTCCACTATTCTACACCCATCCATCCACATGTATGCATCTAGCTACCTCAACGCCTACGCGGAGTGTGTCTCCACTATTCTACACCCATCCATCCACATGTATACATCTAGCTACCTCAACGCCTACGCAAATGAGACCTGGCAGCCCCACACAATTTACACACTGTTCTACACAAAGCAGTTTGAGGGTGGATCGTTGGATTGATTTGCAGTGTTGTCACCCCACAATTTTGGTTGAGGATTCGATGGTGTAGTTTCCTCCTCTTACCCACTCAAATGCCACACTTGCCAAATTTGGCAATGGAGCTACTACAGTGAACTCATGCGTAGCCATCTATAAAAGAATACACAGGTCAGCAACGGAACTTGTGATCTTTGGATATCAGTCAACTATTGCAATCTATTGCCACTTGTATAATTTGATATTAATTGGGATTCTCATCTCATGTCACTTGTTGATGCCTTTTTCATTTTGCTACCGGTTATTGTGTTCGGGGAATTTCTACTTCTATGTACATTTGTTCTTCATTTGAATAAAAGTACTTTGGTATTCATTCATGACTGTGATTCCATTGGAGCATGTGTTTGTTTCATTGATGGTATAATTTTCTCTACTTTTTAAATTGTGTTTCATTTTCATGCTTTTATAGAATTGTAGATGTAGAGCATCTCTAGTTATTTTCATATAAATTTCTAGAGTACCATTGTTTAATGATTTAATCCATATGACCATCTTGTAGAGGACCGTCTTTTGGATCAATTAACAAGCGTGAAGGGAAGTTTTCAAGAGACCAATCCACTCTTGGCATAATTTTCAAAGAGTTTTCATCATTATTTGAATCTCATAAGTCCAATCTTTTGGAGTGTTTGTTTTGCAAAGTTCTCCTTTTGACATAGTTTGTGCATAAGTCAAAATCTCAAAAAAAAAAAAAACTTTTAATATTGCTTTCCTTATATAGCTAATTAATAGTTTTTCACAAGTTAAACAAGTGATAAAGTCCTTTCACGTCACTTGATTTAGTTTTGTACATTATTTTGTAGTATACTCACTTATTTGCATGCTCTATTTTTTGCACACTAACCATGTCTTAGTTTTGCAGCCCTAACAATCTTTCTTGTAGTTTCCCTCAAGCGTTCAAGCTCGTTTCCAAAAAAGTCAGGGACATTAAGACTTATCAAGGAGGCTAGGAGGCTAGGTCGTGCACCTTTATGGGAGCTTATTCTTTCAAGTCGTAGAATCATTTCATCCATCTTGAGGCTCCCATAGTTTGAAGGGAATTTCGTGTTATTGCAAGATTTCATATTCTATATTTCTCATTATTCTTTGGACAGCCCTCTAAGAGGCTCTAACCTCATTGTAACACCATAATAATAATCAAATATAATTTCTTTGTTGTGGGAGCGTGAGTTTTACCCATGGCATACTATCTCTCCATTTAGGGAGAGAAGCTCGTGGGTGAATTGATTGTTAATATTTCCATTTCTTGCATTTTCACATAATTTGCATACTCTAATTGAAAAGTAACACAAATTGCATTTCCTTTCTTAAAGTTTACTATAAGCTTGCACCATTTATCTTTGTTGTTATAAGCTACAAGTTTGCATTCTATTTCAAAGCAATTTACTCTTATGCAAGCAACTCTCTTACTTCTAACAAACTTTGACATATTTAGCTTGGCACTTGTCTAATAATCACTTATGTCTCACTATTGTTGGACATTTTTATATCTTAAATATTGAAGCATTGTGTATTGGACAAGTTTATTTCCCAAAGCAACTATTTTTATGTCAAGCTAATTATCTTTTATTTTTCCAAGTTAGATTTCCTTTTGCAAAGTTGTTGTGGGCATCAATCTTATTTCAATTCACTTTCAAGCATTGCAATTTACCTTGGGAAATTTTACATGCATCTTACTTGAGCCCATTTTCAAACATCGCTAAAATTGACCTCCAATTTAAGTTGGTTGTATAGACTGATAGGGACCCTCCACCCCTATTGGCATTTCACTGTGAGATTCATACTTCCACGCAAGGGTGAGGTCTGGGGATAGGAGTTCAATTGAAACTTTGCTTTAGAATACAACTAATAAATTAAACCAAGAACACATCTATATCACAACTTTACTTGCAAATGCAATTCTCCTATTTATGCTATCTTGGATTTACTTGCAAATATCACTTTTATTTCAAGAGACATTTATTATGCAAGTATTCTGAATTCTTTTACTTTTGCAACATTTAGCTTTCGTGTTCTTGGAATATCTTTCATCGGTGCAACTCTATTTCAAAGTTATTTCATATAAATGTTGTTGTGATGATCATTTAAGCTCATGAGTAATTGATGTCATTATCTTGTCATTTGGGCATTTACTTTCAACTACTATCTCCTTTACAGTTGCAATTGATGGTTATATGTTTATCTTCGTCTAACATTTGATTTTGCAGGATTGTCTATTATTGTATCTTGATTTCATTTTTGAGCAAGCTATTATTATTTAATTGAAAACGTTGGTCTATACTTTGATCATCATTGAAATTTGCTTATTTATTCATATGCTTGCTTAATTCTTGAAAACAAGTTATTTTTTTACAAATAATCCAAATTAACCTTTCTCCTAACGACTCGTATCATAAAACTTTTCATTAGGTACAAGCCCCCTTAGCTAACCTAGGAGATAGCTTAAACGAAGAGAGTTGGGAATAAGTAATAGCCCCTTCTCTTCGTTCTTGCCACCAACCACACCTTGTGGGGTTAAGGGCTTTTCTCACTAACTTAAGTGTGTGTATAAGGTGGCAACAACAGGTTTCTTGTATGCTATGTTTAAGTTTCCTATAGGTTATGCTATGAAATCAAGGTGATACAGAATCACCATGTTTTTGGTCTCACATGGTAAACAAAGCTCACTGGTGAAAGTCGTGGGCTTCGCTCCAAGGGGCTTTAGCATGTGACGTGCTATTAACTGGGATGAAAATCAAGAAAATTGTTGATTCCATTTTCTTTATGTTTCAACTTAGATTTGTGAATTGAAATTGTTTTCATTTACTGTATATATCAAGAAGATTAGATTGCATAGTAGTTGGTTTGATTAAATTGAATTCCTCTTTCTGTGTATTGCATTGAGTTCCTCAGAAGATCGCATATGACTCTGGGTTGGTAGATTAAATGATTGTGTAATATGAGTGTACCCAAACAATAGGAAAACACACATACACATTGTCACAAGTGATTAAAAAAAAATTAATAATTTCAGCTAGACTATGAATTTTCGAAAAAGCAAAAACATGTAAAATATGATTCATTATATTCTGCAAATAGAACATCTATACTTGAAATATTTTTTTCCAGGAGTATGCAAACCTTATTTTCAGCACATTCTGCCCACTCTCAGGCTGTATTGTATACATCTTACTCACAGGGGCAGTCTTTCCAATTTGTAAAACACTATTTGTTACCAAAAGTGTTATTGTAGGGGCTTATATTACATCTAGTCATCCAACCACCTTCTCTTGACTTCAGTTTTAGAGCGAACCTCTAGGAGCTTCCCATCAGCACCATAGTCCCTCTCCATGACAAGGTTTGTGCCATCATCAGAATACCATCCAATGCCTATACTCAACACACCATCTTCTTTTGCATCGACATATGCTGTAATTTGACCAGGCAACCAAAGAACTGTAACATCTTGCATGTCTAAGGCATCTTCATCAGCAAAATGCTCAGGCATTTCAGGAAGACTCCTCCTCTTTGAAGTCTCCATACATAGGTACACAAATGGTGGCCTCTTTTCAGGTGTATTTTCCTCCCAATCTTCTACGATAGCAGTGGCACTGATTTCAAAGACCTTCCATGTTCCAACAAGATCTGATGGTGAAATCCGTTTTTGCTGTGAGAGTGGCTCTAATGGGGTTTCTCCCGTCTCACTGCAAGAAAAAGAAAACAAGAAATAGAAGATAAGTAATCATATGATGAAGTATTCTCGCAGTTATTAATTCTGGTCTTCTACTTACACAACTTGCCTCAGACAAGAATTAGAATAGGAAAATAGTAAACTTAAACAAAAATATTTAAGTAGCAAGCTTCCTGCAAAACAAATAAGAATCGATCTTGATTGACCCTACAAAAGATGATAATTAGATGCATGCACCCTCTATTGTAATTTCCTTGTGCCTATTCTGAATTAATATGAATATTTACCTCATATATTCTAAATGGCTTGGTCCTAACCATTTTTCTTTGTAAACAGCTAGTCTCATAAGCTGCACTTCAGTACCACCTTCCTTTACCGCAATAGTGTGCACAAGGCGCAGCCTCTCGTGACATCCTCTCACCAAGCACTGTTTTAGGGAAGGAATACAGTGAGTGAATGCTTAAAAATACACAACAAATTTTAATGTCGATTTACAAAAATTTCTTTATTGTCACAATATATTGTAATGAGCAAATCTGTCTCCAAATTTCACAACCTACAATGATATATTTGAATAACCTTCAAGCTAAGTTTTTCCAGATCTGACCAGTTAAAGGAGACAATTTACACACACGTGAGATATCCAGTGTTTCTATTTCAAAATGGTGTCTCAAAGGGGATTAATGGAACATGGAAATTTTCCCACGAAAGTAAATAGTGAGTCAATTTTTCCTTAAAAACCTTAAATAATCTATATAAGAATACCAGAAGTCCTGTTCAAGTTATCCACTGAAAATATACGAGAAAAAAAGAAAACACATCCCAGCGTTTTTCAAGCGTAAATGCTAAATAAGAGAGTTACTTGCTCTATCTTGTATGTTGGAGAGAGGTAGTAACTTGAATCATCTGCTGATCCTCCAACCTGCAACATCAGTGGGCCTCTAGAGTAGGAACCATCCTGTAAGAAATGGAAATAATGGACACATGTTAATTCTGCAAATATAATCCCCAAAGGAGTTTTATGTGAAAATTTCCTATGTGATTTGACTTGATTGACAGTAAATGTTTTAGAGCATATGGATATTTGAGGAAAAGACAACTTAGTAAAACATCTTACCAGATGATTTTATTGAAATAGCTTTATTTTCCGCATGTCTAATAGTTAGATCATAACTCATCAATCTAGAGCTGCTATCTGGGTGCCAAAAAGCTAATGTTGAAAACAACTGTATAAAAGATAGACCTAGATGCTTAGAGGGTTGCCTTCAGGATTTTGTATCACATCCAAAAAGATCATTACTAGATAAAGGATATTTAAATCATTTTAAGTTGGATGAATATCAAGATTACCATAGGAACAACCCTGTTCGTACATACCCATGTTTGTGTTGAAATTATAGTAGCCATGGTCGGTATTTTCATTAAGTGAAGAAATTGGAAAATTCAAATTTTCATTTTCCCTCCTAAATTAATCAAGTTGGCTCATCTACTTTTTGAGTTGGCTAGGCCCCAAAAGGCACCCATTTGACCCCCCTTTGACACTAAAAAAAGGAGACCACCTCTCCTCATTACATACATGAACAATCTTGTTATGAGCTCTATACCAGCGAAGAAAAAGGAGGTGACTGAAAATCTCAGGAGAGCTTGGCAATTTATCTTTGGTCTTGGTTACTAGTTTGGCTATTTTCTTGATGGTATTTCTGATGTATTGATGAATCTTGAACTCTCTCTCTCTCACAAGGAAGAATTTATGGGCTTTCCCCTTGTGGGTTTTGCCCTGGAGTCAGGCTTAATTTCTGTGTCTCTTGTCTCATGGTTTCATGGTTATTCTCTAGTGTTCTTTCATGGTCTAATGGTTGATATTTTTTTTCTGTATAACTGCTTAATGATTTTGAATAAATGCTATGTGGAATTAATGCTAATTGATCATTAGAAGCTGTTATCGTGATGAAGAAAAATTATTTATAGCTGTGCCCTAGAAAATTAACATGGTATCAGAGCCCAGGTTGGATGGAAGAGCAGATCTGTAGCCCTATGTGATGTCTTCATCTCTACAAAATTGCTTGGATTCCTATGTCCAAATCAGTGGCACTATTCTCAATTTATGTGAGTCTCTTTGCAAGCTTATCTATGTAGTTCTATTGTTTTGATATGCAAGATCCGAAGCTTTTAAAGCCCTAGTTCTGAATGATCTATGTCATAAAATCAAGCCGTCCTTGCTTGACCCGAATTCTGCATTGGAAAATCAGTGGCTCTAGCAGCACCAGATCCTAGACTAAACACATACCCAGCTGTAGATTTACGATCATCAACCGAACTGGCCCAGTCAAAATCTGTGTAACCACTGAGTATAGGATCGGAACTGCGAGTGTATAGAAGTCCCTAATCAGAAGTGCCACGCACATATCTTAGCACACGCTTTGCTGCTATCCAATGATCAGCTATAGGAGCGGACATGAAGCGGGAAATGTAGCTCACTGAAAAACTGATGTCTGGTCTGGTGGCAGTAAGATAGATAAGACTGCCTACTAATTGCCTGAATAAAGTTTCATCCACAGGAGGAGAGGATGACTGAGCTGAAAGTTTGAGCCCTGGTTCCATAGGAGTCTTGGCTGGTTTGCAATCCTGCATTCTGAATCTGTCCACAAGATTCTTGGCATACTTGGACTGAGAGAGAAAGATGTGATTCTCAGTCTGCCAAACTTCAATCCCCAGACAGTAGTGAAGAAGTCCCAAGTCTGTCATATCAAAAGTTATGCATAAGTCTTGTTTGATCCCATGGATCAAATGTGCAGAGCTGCCAGTAATGATAAGGTCATCTACATAGACAACCACAAACAAGATATCATCACCAATATGCTTGATATACAGATTTGCATCAGATGGGCTCCGCTGAAAACCATGATCTGTCAAGTACTGATCAATTTTCATGTACCAAGCCCGAGGAGCTTGTTTCAATCCATAGAGAGCTTTAGCTAATCTACACACTTTTTGTTCTTGACCGGCAATCTTAAATCCTGGAGGCTGTGTCATGTAGACTTCTTCCTGTAAGTCACCATTTAGGAAAGCACTTTTTACATCCATCTGATGAACTTTCCATTTAAATTGAGCTGCTAGGGCAAGGACAAGACGTATGGTACTCATTTTTGCTGTAGGAGCAAAAGTCTCCTCATAGTCAATGCCTTCCTTCTGTGAGAATCCTCGAGCCACAAGACGAGCTTTATACTTGTCTAGAGTTCCATTGGCTTTGTACTTCACTTTATATATCCATTTGCAGCTAATGGGCTTTTTCCCTTCAGGAAGATCAGACAGGGTCCATGTGTGATTTTTCTAAAGACTTTGAAATTCAGCGTCCATAGCCTGTTCCCATTCAGGGGTACCCTTAGCCTCTGAGTAAGTTTGAGGCTCAAAGGTACTGTGTATATTAGCCATAAGCGCAAAATTTACTGTGGACTGTTGTGTGCTCTTATGTCTAGAGGTGTGTCCTTCAAGAAGTTCATCATCCCGAAGATCACCAATGGTTTTAGCCCACCATTTTGGTCGAAGAGTAGAGGAACTAACATTAGGAGTAGAAGAAGAGGGGTCAAGAGCAATAGGAGCAGCAAGAGAAGAGTTCTTTTTCGGAGGAAGCTCGGGCAGTGTATTATCAAACATTGATACTGCATCATCCCTCCCATCAGGTGGACCTACTGGAAGAAGAACACTGTGAGGCTGATCTGAAGAATACTGCTCAGAAGAAGAAGACTGAAAGAATCCTCTGTCTTCATCAAATACCACATCCCGACTGAAGCTAAGACGACCAGTAGCAATATCAATTAGTCTATAGGCCTTGTGGTGATCACTGTACCCTGTCATCATGAGTTTCTGGCTTTTGGAGTCCAACTTAGAGCGTTTAGCAGCTGGAATCCAAACATATGCAATTGAGCCGAATACTTTGAGGTGACTGATCTTAGGCTTACGTCCAGACCACACCACTTCGGGAATTTTCCCTTTAACAGCCTGAGTAGGTGATCTGTTAAGAAGATAGACCGCAGTAAAGACTGTTTCAGCCCAGAATTTGTTGGGAACATTCTTATGCTGTAACATGGAGCGAGCCATTTCAACAACCATGCGGTTGCGGCGTTCAACAACACTGTTCTGCTGAGGGGTGTAGGGGGTAGTGAACTGGCGTTTTATGCCATGAGTAGCACAGAAGGTGGAAAAAGCTAAGAACAAAATTCCCCCCCGTTATCTGTCCTAAGAGTCATGATATCACAGCTAGACTCTTTTTCAACTAAGGTTTTAAACTTCTGAAATATACTAAATGCATCAGATTTATTTTTTAGAAAATAAACCCACATCTTTCTACTGAAATCATCTACAATAAGCAGAAAATATTTGCACGCAGTGATAGAAGATGTTTTCATGGGACCACAAATATCAACATGAATTAGCTGGAGTACCTTAGATGCGCGCCAGGATTCTCCATTCGTGAATGAAGATCGATGTTGTTTTCCAGCTTGACACGCGCCGCATATGCCCAACTGCTGAGTCTGAATATCAGGTAATCCTGACACAAGTCCTTCCCGAGAGAGCTGAGAGAGATACTGCATGTTTACGTGCCCATATCGCTGATGCCATAGAGTGCTGATGGGAGAAGCACGAGCTACTAGAGCCACTTCTGGAAAATCACCAGTGTCAAGAAGTCTGTATAGACCATGATCTTCTAGGCCAACAGCAACTGTAAGATTTGTCTCCCTGTCGATAATAGAGCATTTGTGCATACTGAATACTACATCAAGCTGAGGAGAGTTCCTCATAATCTGACTGACGGACAACAGATTAATTTCCATCCCAGGAACATAGTATACATTCAGGAAGATAAGAGTGCGTCCACCAGACTGAATTTGAACTGTACCTCTGCCATCTACTATGTATTTTTCACCTCCTCCAAATACCACGGAATCACTGAAAGGTGAAAAGTCAATAAACCAGTCACGCCTGTGAGAGAAATGGCGTGATGCACCAAAGTCAATGTACCAGGCAGATGATGGAATATGATCTGAAGACCTTTTAGCCATAAAGGCGTAAAAGGCAGAATCTGTTTGCTCGGAATGTTCTGCAACATTTGCTGTCTGATGAAGCCCTCCTTGTTTCTTCTATTCAGAAGCAATTCTCTGTCGGCAATCTTTCTTCATGTGGCCGAACTTGTGACAGTAATTACACAACACATTTTTCTTCCTAGCAGGATCAAAAGACTGAGAAGAACCTTTCTGATGAAAGGACTAAGAGGACTGATATTTGGCAGCAAAAGAATTTTCTAAGGAGGCTGATGCTGCACCACTACCAAACTGTTGTTTCCAACGATCCTGCTGCATGAGTTTGGTGCATAACTCCGGAAACTTTTGATCAACATTAGTGGTCGTAATGTTGAGTGTTTCTATGAAGTGCTCATAAGATTGTGGTAGACTTTTCAGAGTGATGACTACCATATCTTCTTCCTCCATGGTGCGAACAATGGCTTCGAGCTGATCTCGAATGTCTTTAATCTTGTTGAGATGTTCCTGTAAAGGCATATGTTCATCCATCATGATGGAGAACAGCTGATTTTTGAGAAAGAAAGCTCTGCTCTTGTCAGATGTCTCATGTAGTTCTTTCAACTGTTGCCAGATCTCGGTAGCTGTCTTACCAGAAGGAATCTGTGGTAACTGATCATCAGCCACAGAGAGTTTGAGAAGCATAACAGCCTCTCGATTTCGATCATCAAATTTATCTTGATCGGTACTAGCGGTACCAGGACGAAGCTCTTTGCCCAAAACGAGCTGATCAAGACGCCTGTATTAAAAAATGGTCAACATTCTTTGTTTCCAGATGTTATAATTGCTGCCATTAAAGCGTTGATTTCCTTCTAACATCAAATTGGTGAGCGAGGCCATTTGTACGTTTCCCAAGACAATCAAGAAATCTGGCAAAAATTTCAATGTAGATGCTTGCTGATCCTCTGATTTTGCAGCAATTTTTTAATCCACTCAGCGAAGAAAAAAATTGACCAATATGTGGACAGAAAATACCAAGAAAATACGAACCTAGATGACACGGAAATGCTTTTAAAAAAAATAAACGATCTGATTCTCCGCAGCTTAGACGGGCAGCAACAACAACACCGTAAAAAAAATATCCCGTAACTCACCACAGCTCGAGTGTATACATTCAGCCTTTTGTATAATAAAACTGATGATTTACGCCTGAAAACCAAGAGACGGTAGCAAAACCCTTCACGAAAATCACAACTGAAGAAATCCCGTATCGTAAGTATGATGCAATTCAGCCACTCGTATGTGATAAAGGAACTGGAATGGCGGACGACGTGATTCTGTAATCGTAACTGCTAGAGAGTGGTCGCAGGTTCGATTCTGGAAGACGGGATTGCCTCGGTTATCACAGGATGTAGCACGCTTTTAAATGAACAGAATAGATTCCGCAGGCAAAACATCGCCAGCAAAAAAAACTAAATTCGAGCAAAGTTTACAGATCTGAATGCTGCCAGTGCCACTTCAAGCCCAAAACCTGCTTCAAGTAGAGGGACTGGTCACGGATTCAATCCACGGGGCAGGCGAGGATCCCGATATTTTTGCAACGTATTCAACCTTGCAGCTATAAGTCGAGCAAAATATTCACCCCGTATTTTCCTTTGCTAATGTCGGTGCTGTTTTACCAGCGGCGAAATTTGCCCTCCCAGAAGAAGGTGGGTCCGATCTCTGTAGGAATCCGCGTGGTTCAGACGGAGGGGGTGTCTGCGCTCTTTTCTGGTGTCTCTTCGATAATACTCCGACAGATCCTGTACTCGACCACTTGCATGAGCTTATACGAAATTTTGAAGAAGTGACGGGAGTCGGGTTTGATTCAAGCCGAATGCTGAAGGCAGCGTAAGATACGAGGCAACAATTATGTTCTGTTGTCGTTGCTGGCACTGGTGCCCGAGCACCAAGCGTAAATTCTTTAAATTCTTCTGGTTAAAAAAAACTTCGTCCACGTTGTGACCGAAATGTGGGTCCACTCGATGATAAATGTTGTTCGATTTATAACAGAATGCCGATTGTGTCAGACGCCATTCACATGCTTACAGCGAATTCAAAAGAAACCAGAGTAACAAAAAAAAATAAAAATTAACACAGCTGAATTATTTCTCAGAATCCAGTTCTGTGTTGAGATAGACGACTGTAAGCTTTTATCATAGTGAGCAGAGCCGAAGCTAAGACTCAGTGAAGGCTACCTGGCTTACAGAGGGCTCGACCTTAGAAAGGAATGCCAGAAAGAACTGAAGAGATTAGGATGCAGAGAGAATAACTGCTCAAGAAATCTCTTTTTCTGGCTCTGATACCATAAAACAGTGCGAAACACGCATATGGATTTCCAAATGAATTCATTGATTGATTGAGCAACAATACTCAATAATAATACAAAGATATTTACAAAGATAGAAACATCAAGTTTCTATGTAAAGAATTAGTTTCATCTAAGAAACTGCTAAAAGAATAAAATTAGCAACAGCTAAAGGAATGAGCATTAAATTAAAATAGTATTATTCTAATACCATGAAGATGATGACAGTCACCTGCTACAAAGCGCCCGAGACAATGTTGCAGGAAACGTCCCCCCTGTATCTAATGCCCTAATCGTGTACCGTACGGATGCGTCCCCGGAAGCGCAGTTCCAAAACTCCGAAACGCGTTTTGAACTGATATTGACGCTTCCTGGAAATTCCGGAAGCGTGATTCCGAAACGCGTTTCAAAATCTTCGAAGTGCGCTTCGTACAATGCTTCGGTTATACGAAGCGCGGCACTTCGGAGGGCGAATTGTACGGTTCCCTTACGGTTTCGTACATGCTTCTGGAAAGTGAGTCGCGCTATTTAGAAAATCATTTTTTTTTAATTTTTTTTTTTTTTTTTTTTTTTAATTTTTTTTTTTTTTTTTTAAATTTTAGGTGAGTTTGCATATTGGGGGTGGGTCCACCTTGGGTTAGGGTGAGGAATAAAGGGAATAAAGCCCCCATTCATTCCTCATTTGCTCACTTTGAGTTTATGAGAGTTGGAGAAGAGAGGAGAGCTTGGAGGAGTGAAGGAGGAGCAGCTTGGAGCAAGAGCTTGGAGGACTTCATCTACAAGAGCTAAAGAGGTAAGTTCAAACCCAAACTCCCTTATTTTTTTGATATTTTTTTGTATTTTTCTCCTCCTTCTCCTACTCTTTCCCATTGTTTCTACTTGCTCCTTTACTTGCAGGTTGTCCACCACCTATATCCATATTCCAAGATGGTGTTCTTTTGGTTTCTATGTATCATTTCACTCTTGGTTTTAATGATTGCAAGGGGGAGTAGGAATAGAAGGGAAGAAACTGAAGCACAAGAGGACAGTGGTCTCAATATGAGTGACCCAATGTATGATGGGAGGAAGGGTTTGAAGAGGAAGGGGATGATGTTGAACCTGAAGGGGAAGCTGAAACACCAGAGGGGAAAGCTGCATTAACACCCTTGTGGAACTATGTGACCAAACTTGAAGGTGGAAAGGGTGGTGGAAGCTACAAATTTTTGTGCCCTCGTGGTTGTCATGGAGGAAAACCATTTAGTGGTTCATATACCCGTGTGAGGAGGAATCTTTGTGGGGTGCTGGACAGTGATGATAAAAAGGGTCCTGTGGGGATACAGATTTGCCCAAACATTTCATCTGAACAAAGAAGAAAATACATCCAAATAGAGGAGGTTGCACAACAAGAAAAGAAGAAACAAAAAACTCATTCTGAATCAAGTGCAACCTCTAGATTTGGTAGCTCATCTCCTCATGGTACTTTTGCAAGCTCTGGGGGTAGAAGAACAATAGGGGATTTCCTTAATGTTGCTAGGAAGGATGATGTGGATGGAAAGATAGTCCGTTTTTTTTGTGCTTGCGGTGTACCATTCAATGTGCTCCACTCTCCCTATTGGCATGAAATGGTAAAGGCCATCAATGAAGCCCTAAAAGGATACAAGGCCCCCAACTATGAGAAAGCTAGAACAGTGTTATTAGAAAGAGAAAAAGCTAAGGTTCAAAGAGCTTTGACACGTCTTACAAATGAGTGGGTAGATTCTGGGGTATCCATTGTATCAGATGGGTGGACAAATATTAGAAACCAACATTTGATAAATGTTCTTGGTGTTTCTTCTAGTGGTGCAGCATTTATTACATGTTATGGCTCCTCCATCAGTGCATCTGCACAAAACATTGTAGATCTCCTATTGCAATCAATCAAAGATGTTGGTCTGAATAATGTGGTTCAAGTGATCACAGATAATGCACCAAATTGTAAGGCAGTAGGAAAAATTATTGAGCGTACTCATCCACACATCTTTTGGTCTGGGCGCCTAGTTCACACATTGAACCTTTTGATGCATGATATTGTGAAGCACAAAGAATGTGGGTGGATTACTGAGCTTTACAGGAGAGGGAAGCAACTCATTAAATTCATCATAGGACATACAAGGGTAAACTACTTCTATGGCACTTACTCCAAGTTGTAGTTGCTTAAACTTGCAAAGACAAGATTTGCCAGTTATTACCTCACCTTTAGGCAGCTAGTGAAGGTGAGACAAGCTTTAACTAATTTGGTGTGTGTTGAATCATGGGATGAAATTAACACTGACAGAGATGGTGCTAATGCAGTCAAGGGCACTGTTCTTGACATTTACTTTTGGTCACAGGTTAAATGTGTTTTGCATTTCACCAAACCAATTTATTACATGATCAAGTTTGGAGATTCAGATTGACCAGTTATTGGAGAGGTGTATGAGCAAATGGATAGCATGTTGGCGCAGATTAAAGACATTGTTGAACCTAGGGATATCAACTTGTACAATTATATTCGTTCAGAGGTGGAAAATCGATGGGAAATGCTAAATGTTCCATTGCATGCATTAGTATATGTTTTGACACCTAAATACTATCATCCATCATGGCTTTCAACACCAACACCTGGGGGGGGGGAAGCAAGAGAAAACCACACCAAGATCAAGAGGTTCACAAAAAATATATGGCTGCATTGAGTACATTAATCCCTGATGAGGAGGAGGCTGCCATGGTACGGAGACAGTTGTGCAACTATACACTTAACACTAGTCCATTTGGGAGCATGCATGCAGTTAGAGATCGAGAGACTTTTTCTTCTCTTGAGTGGTGGAACATGCATGGAGGGGCTACTCCACTTCTACAAACTTTGGCATTGCGGGTGCTATTACAGGTGGTAACCACTACTTCTGCAGAGAGGTGTTGGAGCTCTTATTCTTTCATCCATAGTGTTAAAAGGAATAGGTTGAGTTTAGACCGGACAGAGAGCTTGGTTTATGTTCATTACAACTTGTGATTGTTGTCCCATTACTGTGAAGATGCAAAGACTAATATAGACCTGTTTATTTGGGACAAGAATCTAGAGGAGCCCAATTTGGAGGATGGAGTGTTGTGATTAGAGCAATTAGAGGATGCTCTTATCCAAGTATATGCATTGTGGTATGAATTTTCCTTATAAAGCATTTCTCTAATTCATGTTTTTAATTTTTTTGTTAAGTAGTGTTTTCTTTTTGCATGAATTTTTTGAACGATTCCAGGATGATGATGATCGTGTTGATATGCCACCCCCACCCCCATTTGGTCCCTTGGTTCCTAGGTTTCATGGTTCAACACCAACAACAGGGGTTCTTCTTCATCAGTTTCAGTGCCACTGCCACAACTTGCACAAGCACCATCTTCTTCATTGCCACCACATGGAGGCTCGCTGCCACGTTCTCTTCGTGGTGGAAGGAGGAGAGATTAGTAGATATATTCACAATTTACTACTTTTGTCATAGATTACTCATTAGACTTGTAGGCTTGTGAATTTAAATTTTGAACCTTTTTTGTCTTGGTGTTGACCAAGTGACATATTTTGTAAACATTATTATTTGAATTTTGAACATGACAAATGTTGACAGTTGCTCACTTGCTAAACAAATCATAATATGCTCTATGTTTTATGTTTTATAATATGCTTAAATGTTTTATGTTTTATAATATGCTTAAAAATTTGATGTATGTTTGTAATCGCTAGAATTAAAATGGTTGATGTACATACTAGTAACTACAGAGGAATCAGGGATGCCATATCTATCTTGATTTATGCAAAAATATGCATGTTTTCATGTTTTCTACAACTAATTTTTTATTTGGGATGTTTGTTTTGAGTATAAATGCAAGACTGGTATCATGGACCATTGCATGAATTGATTTACTATTGACTTTGTAAAACACTTCACATCTTGATCCAAGAGTGAAAGCTTCTCTTATAGTTGAGTTCAAAGGCCAAGGTAAAACTTTTCCGTTAATAAAAACAATCTTCATTCCTTTATTTTCTAGAGCAGATATAGATACAAGATTTCTTTTTCAAACCAGGTACATACAAAAATTCTTGCATAAAAATAGATTTGCCATCATCTAATTGAAATGAAATTGAACTATAGCCTTTAACTTGGTGAGTAGAATTTTCTTCAAGGATAACATTTAAATTAGTCTTCATGTCAACTAAATTGGAGAGTGTTTTTTTGTAACCAATAAATTGCTTGGAAACACCACTATCATCTAACCAGCTATCAAGCGAATTTGCAAAAGAAGAATTGGAAAGAGAAGAAACAAAAAAATATTATGATTGAGTTTCCGCTGCATTATTTCTATACCTTGGATTTCTTGATTAAACGAATTTGCAAAAGAAGAATTGGAAAGAGAAGAAACAAAAAAATATTATGATTGAGTTTCCGCTGCATTATTTCTATACCTTGGATTTCTTGTTTTCTTAGGATGACTTTTTCTTTGATTTTCAGAAGTGTCTTTTCTATAATCAGATTTGTTTTGGAATCTAGGCGCTCTTCTTGTTTTTTTACAGTCACAAGCAAAGTGATGCTTTTGACCATTAAAACATCAAACTTTTGAGATGTCTAGATTCTCTTTATTTGATTTGAAAACATATTTCTTTTTATTACCTTTCTTTATCTTTTCATAGGTTGAAAATACAGTAGGTTCTCTTTCTTCATGATGTGAAATTCTCTTTTTGGAGATCATTTTGGCCTACTTTTGGATATATTTTCCTAGGAGCTCATCAAATATGGGAATAATGTTGATATTGCTGATGGTGATGATAAAAGTCTCCCAAACAGGTGAAAGACCTTCAAGCGCAATCAACACTATTTTTGGTCGGGTATATCTTCACTAACTGTTAACAATTGATTCTTGATTTTGGTTATTCTCAGGAAGTATGCTTGAACCGTCTCTCCTTTGTTCATTTTGATGTCCTTCAGTTGATTCTTCAAGGCAATAATCTGGTTCAAGTTACTAATTGCAAACATGCCAATTAGTTTGTCATACATTTCTTTAGTTTTTTCAAATCAGAAACATAAGTACTGAGATTATCACTAAGAGTATCAAGGATAATTTTTCTAGCTTTTATTTCACTATTTTTATGTTTGGATTTAACAGTATCACATGAATTCTTTGACAGATCAATTATTGTGTCTTCAACATACTCCAAAACTTCGTGTCTTTCAAGAGAGATATTTAGTCTTGCTTTCCATGAACCAAAGTTTGAAGCATCATTGAACTTCTTCTCTATCATGAAGTAGGACGAAGTCATTTTAATCATAAAACTTTGGCAGCAAGTGGGGTCTCTTCAAGTGATCTCTGGTCTCCTTGGACTTATCTTCACCAAGGCTCCGTTACCATGTTAAAATATGAAAGTTCTATGCAGAATTTTTTTTTTTTTTTTTTGCAGAAATTCTATGTAGAAAATTGAATGTACTTTGCAGAAAACTTAATGAAACTGAACTTACTCTGCAGAAAGCTAAATGCACTTTGCAGAAAACTGAATTTATTTTGCAAAAAGTTGAATGTACTTTGCAGAAAATTGGATATACCTTGCAAAAAATTGAATGTTCTATGTTGTTACAATTACTTAGAATGCAGATTTCTTCATCACAACTTTTGGGTCAGCGATTGTAGATAAAACTCAAACTTAAGGATCATATGAAAACAATCAAACGCAAATATAAAACACTGAAAGTTAGTTCCAACAACTAGGAAAAAACCCAAATGATTCTTCTATTAGATTTCTTCAATTGTTCAACATAATACAAAAAGAAAGAGGGAATGAGAATGAATAAAGTAACCAATGTTTGATCAACTTGCAGCGGAAGTGCTCTTGCTTTTTGCTGGAAAATCTTCTTCTTCTCTTGATTAAATTTTGTCCTACACACTTTTTCTAGCTTTTCCCTTTCTCTTACTTTTCACTTGCTTTCAGACTTCTCTTGCACACACTCAACTCTAACTCTAATTCTTCACAATGAACATGTTACTCTCAACTGTTACTTGTTTTTGCTTAAATAGATGAGAAAATCGAGTTACAAAATGAATTCGTTCTTTGCACCAATAATAGGAGAATTGAATTCCATTGAGGGAGGAATTACTTGAAGAGAATTAGAACTCATCCTAAGAATATAGAGAGGTACACTTGCCTTGAGGAATTACAATTCAAGTTAGGCAGAGAGAGTATTTGGTGAGAGTTACAAATCGAATTGAATGAGCGAGTTACAAGTGCATTTAATGAGGAGTTACACTTTTGTCATACATTGAATTAGTGAGAGAGAGTTACATTCTCAAGGTTGGAGTTACTATTTTATTCCAAGAGAGGTTCAATTTTCCAAGTAATAGATTCTCAATTTAATTTACTTATTTCATGAGAGAATTCGTTTTTATTAATCCATTAAAGATGAATGACTTTAGACTATTTTATAAATAATAGTATCATAATAATAATAATAATATTAGTAAGGATAACAATATCAATTATTGACTTGTATAATCATGATTGATTTGATTTTTAAGTGGATTTCATATGTCGAGATCATCCTAGATCATTTAGCATGACTTTCCATTTTTGGAAAGTCATTTCCCAAATTGAGATGTGGCTTACTATTTTTAGAAATTCATATTAAAATTGTTAGAAATCAAATTTTATTATAGGTGGTTCAAACAGAACATCTTCTGTTTGAACCACCTATAATAAAATTTGATTTCTAACAATTCTAGTATGAATTTCTAAAAATAGTAAGCCACATCTCAATTTGGAAGTGACTTTCCAAAAATAGAAATTCATGTCTAAATGATCAACCAATGACCTCGACATATGGAATCCACTTTAAAATCAAATCAATCATGATTATACAAGTCAGGAATTAATATTTTTATTGTTATTAGTATTATTATTATTATGATACTATTATTTATGAAATAGTATAAAGTTTTTCACCTTTAATGGATTAATAAAAACGAATTTTCTCATGAAATAAATAAATTAAATTGAGAATCTCTTACTTGGCAAATTGAACCTTTCTCTTTGAATGAAATAGTAACTCAGTACTTCGAAGAATGTAACTCTGTCTCACTAATTCAATGTATAACAAAAGTGTAACTACCCATTAAATGCACTTGTAACTTCTTCATTCAATTCGATTTGTAATTGTCATCAAATTCTCTCTCTCCCTAATTTAAATTGTAACTCCTCAAGACAAGTGTACCTCTCTCTCTATTCTTGGGATGAGTTACACTTCTCCTCAAGTAACTCCTCCTTCATGGAATTCAATTATCCTATTATTTGCTCAAAGAATGAATTCATTTTGTAATTCTCCTTTATCATCTATTTAAGCAAGAGCAAGTGAGAGTTAGAGTAACATATTCATTGTGAAGGAGGAGAGCTAGAGTTGAGTGTGTGTAAGAGGCGTATGAGAGCAAGTGAAGAATAAGAGCGAGGGAAGCGCTGGAGCAAGTGTGTAGGACAAGATCTAATCAAGAGAATGAGATTTTCCAGCAAAGAGTAAGAGCACTTCAGCTACAAATTTATCAAACATTGGTGACTTTATTCATTCTCATTCTCTCTCTCTGTACTCTATTGAACAATTGAAGAAGAATCATTTGGGTTTTCCCCTTGTGGGTTTTTCCTTGGTCATTGGACTTAACTCTCATTGTTTCATATTTGTGATTGACTGTTTTTATATGATCCTTAAGTTTATGTTCTATCTACATTTTCTATTTTGAAAAGTTGTGGAGAAGAAATCTACATTCTAAGTAATTGTAACAGCATAGTACATTCAGTGTTCTGCAAAGTACATTCAATTTTCTGCAAAGTACATTTACTTTTTTGCAAAGTACATTCAATTTTTTGAAAAGTACATTCAGTTCCGTTCAATTTTTTGCAAAGTACATTCAATTTTCTGTATAGAACTTTCAAGTTTTTGCAAAGAATTTTTAAATTTTTGTATAGAACTTTCAGATTTTAACATGGTATCAAGGCCTTGGTGAAAACAAGTCCAAGGAGATCAGAGATCACTTGAGGAGACCCCTCTTGCTGCCAAAGTTTTTTGATTGAGATGGCTTCGTCCTACTTCAAGATAGATGAGAAGTTGAATGATACTTCAAACTTTGGTCGATAGAAAACAAGGGTAGATATCACTATTGAAGAACATGAAGTTCTGGAGTATGTTGAAAACACAGTAGCTGATCTACTAGAGAATATAAGTGTTGCTGTCAAATCCAAATATAAACGGGTGAAATCAAAGCTAAAAAAATTATTCTTGATTCTCTTAGTGATCATCTCATTAGTTATGTTTCTAGTCTGAAGAAAGCTAAAGAAATGTATGACAAATAATTGGCATGTTTGCAGTTAGTAACTTGAACCAGATTATTGCCTTGAAGAATCAGTTGAAGGACATTAAGATGAATAAAGGAGAGACGGTTTAGGCATGCTTTTTGAGATTGACTAAAATAAGGAATCAACTGTCAACAGTGGGTGAAGTTGTCTCTGACAAAAAAATGGTGTTAATTGTGTTTGGAAGCCTTTCTCCTGTTTGAGAGACTTTTGTCACTACCATTCGCAACATCAATGCTATTCCCACATTTGATGAGCTCTTGAGAAAGTGTATCCAAGAGGAGGCCAGAATGATCTCCAGAGGGAGAATTTCACATCACGAAGAAGGGAGAACTTATTACATTTTCAGCGCATAACAAGAGAAAGAAAGGTAATCAAAATAAATATGCTTTCAAATCAAGTAACGAGAATCTAGACATGTCAAAAGTTAGATGCTTTAACTATAAAAAACATGGTCATTTTGCTCGTCACTGTAAAGAAATAAGAAGAGCTCTTAGATTCAAAAGGAAACTTAATTATAAAAAGGGCTCTTATGAAAATCAAAGAAAAGGGCATCCTATAAAATAAGAAATCCAAGATATAGAAATAATGCAGCAAAAACTCAATCATAATATTTTATTGTTTCTGCTCTTTCCAGTTCTTCTTCTGCAGATTCGTTTGATAGTTGGTTAGTTGACAGTGGTGTTTCCAAACATTTTACTAGTTACAAAGAGACACTCTTTAATCTAATTGAGAGGGAGACTAATTTAAATGTTTCCCTTGGAGATAATTCGACTCACCAAGTTAAAGGTTATGATTCAGTTTCATTTCAATTAGATGATGACAAATCTATTTGTATGTTCCTGATTTGAAAAATAATCTTGTATCCATATCTGCTCTAGAAGATAAATGAATGAATGTTGCTTTTATTAATGGAATATTTCTAACTTTTCCTTTGAACTCAAGTACGAGAGAAGCCTTCACTCTTGGATCAAGATATGAAGGGCTTTACAAAGTCAATGGTAAACCCATTCATGCATTGGTTTATGATATCGATCTTCAGTGTGAGCTATGGCACAAAAGATTTGCTCACTTACACTACAAAGCCTTACCTCATGTAAGGAAGATGGTTTTTGGAATGCCTGAGATCATAATGGATCATGAAGGAGTTTGCCCAAGATGTGCAAGTGGAAAGCATATAAAGGGACCATTCCCTTCAAGTAGAACAAAAAGTAGTCACATATTTCAGCTCATACATTGTGATTTATGTTGACCTATGCTTGCTACTTCTCTTGGTGGCTACTTGTATTTCATGATTTTTGTTGATGTTTTTTCTCGCAAGACATGGATATTCTTTTTGAAAAAGAGAGGGGAAACATTTGACATGTTTAGAGATTTCAAGGCTTTGATTGAAAATCAAACGAGAAAGCTGATCAAAGCTTTCCGATCTGATAATGGGGGAGAGTTCACCTCCAATGAGTTTAATGATCTTTGCAGAGATGTTGGAATAAAGAGAGAAACCACTGTGCTATATCATCCAAAAGAAAATGGTGTGGTTGAGAGGAAAAACAGAACCATTATGGAAGCAGTTAGAGCCATGTTGCATGATCAAAAGTTATTGAAGTTTCTGTGGGGAGAAGTTGCAAATATTGTTATTTATGTGCAAAACATAACTCCTCATCAGGCCTTAGACAGTAAGACTCCTGAATAAGTCTTCACTGGTAAAAGGCCTGAAGTGAGTCACTTGAGAATCTTTGGTTGTTCTGTGTACTTCCATGTGCCGAAAGAGAAAAGGAACAAACTAGAAGCTTCAATTAAGAAAGGTACATTTGTTGGTTATTGTGATAATTCAAAAGCTTATAGAATTTATGTACTTGGTGAAAGAACTATTGAGTTTAGAAGAGACATAACATTTGATGAAGATGCAACTCTTAGAAAAGCAAGAGACTCTCCTCTTGCCATTGTTGAAAGACAAGCTGTTAATGAAAAAGAGCCTGCATCCGAGTCTGAACCAAAACATGAGAATGAGCTTGTTGATAATCCAATGGGTTCCAAGGATCCTTTAGGTCCTCCACCACATGGTTCTTCTACCAGAAAGAGACCACTATAGTTGCGAGATACCTTACAAGATTCTGAACAACATGCTGCCCCAAGAGGAATGTTCATAGAAAATAAGAAGCCAAGTCGGTTTCAAGGGTACGTTGCTACCATGAGCAACATTATCCAGGAAGAACCATTCACCTTTGAAGAAGCTACAAAAGAACAAGTTTGGAAAGATGCCATGACTGAATAATACAAGTCCATCATCCAAAATGATGTCTAGGAAGTGGTTCCTAAGCCTCAAGGTAACTCTGTTGTCACTTCCAAATGGTTATTTAAGATTAAACATGATGCAGATGATAGTATTGAAAAATATAAGGCTAGATTTGTAGTTAGAGGATTCTCTTAGAAAGAGGAAATAAATTATGATGATATTTTTGCACCTATAGCTTTATATACTACTATTCGATTTGTTGTTGCTTTAGCTGCAAGCCAGGGGTGGACTCTTCACCAAATGGACATGAAAATTGCTTTCTTGCATGGTTTCCTCAAGGAAGAGGTATTTGTGGAACAACCACAAGACTTTGAAGAGCATGACAGAGAAACTCATGTATGTAGAGTGAAGAAAGATTTATATGGGTTAAAGCAAGCTCCAAGAGCTTGGTATGCTCACGTTGATAGCTACATGATAAAGCTTGGTTTCACAAGAAGCAGTGCAGATCCAAACCTCTACTTCAGGACAGTCCAGGGTATACCTTTAATTTTGGTATTCTATGTTGATGATTTATTCTTGACAGGAGGAGAACCTCTTATCCTCCAGTGTAAGAGAGATTTAGCTTCCGAATTTGAAATTAAAGACCTTGGTTTTATGTGTTATTTTCTAGGACTAGAGGTTTGGCAAAGACCTGGTGAAATTTATCTTTCTTAAGGAAATATATTGTTAATATTTTTGATAGATTTGCTATGGTAGAATTAAAGTTTATGCATACTCCTATGGAAATGAACTTTAAGAAATTATGTGGCAAAGCTGCAGGACCCTGTCTAACAAATCCCATAGAGTATGAATAGCTCATTGGTGCTTTGATGTTTTTGGTAAACACTAGGCTTGATATATTATGCTTTGTTGTAAACACTTCAAGTTAGCACATGATTGGACCCTTTCATACCCACTGGATTGCTGCAAAACATGTACTTAGATACTTGCATGGAACTATAAATCTAGGATTGAAATATACTACTAAAAATGTAAGACTTCATAGATATATTGATGTTGATTGGGTAGGTAATTTTGCTGATAGAAAAAACACTTTAGGGTATTGCTTTAGCTTGGGATCTGCCATGATCTCTTGGATGAGTAGAACACAAAAGTCTATTGCACTAAGTACAGCTGAAGCTGAGTACATTGTTGGTAGTATGGCTAGCTATGAGGCAGTTTGGCTAAGAAAGATTTTGGGGAACTATTTGAGCAAGTTCCAGACACAATAGTTATATATTGTGATAATAAGAGCGAGATTCATCTTGTAGAAAATCGTGTGTTTCATGACAAGTCCAAGCACATTGAGATCAAGTATCACTATATCCGGGATATGGTGCACAGAGGAGTAATGAAGCTCCATCAAAGCTCCACTGATGATCAGATAACTAACATTCTTACCAAGCCTTTACCAAAAGGGAAGTTCTTGGTTTTTAGAGAGAAGCTTTGACTCATGGGCGTGACCCTTTCGGGAGGTGGTCATAGTTGATCGAGAACACTGAGCTGCCTCTCCCCCTTGTCAGAGCTCATAGGATTAGGGAATGATGCCGGAAAATTCCTGAGGATGAGGGACCTCTTATGTAGTGTGTGCCAGAAGAGTAGGCATCAGTATGCATCCGACTCACACTTTGGGACGTGGGAAGAGCCACTTATCTGGCCAATAGGTGTAGTGAGACTTGTCTAGGATGCAGGTGTTCCACCACTTGACACTTGGTTGTGTTTGATTCTTATCTGTGTGACTTGTTCGAGTTTTGTCTATGTGATTTTTGTGTTTTATTACCTATTTCTTTCTTTGAGATGAAAATAGGTTGAGTATAGTCCTTGTTTATGTGACATGTGATGGTTCTTTCCTTTAAAAATTTGTGTAAAGTGGATGATTCTTCTTTAAATTGCGACCTCATTGTTACAGAGGTTACCAAAAAGAGTTTAATTGAGATGAATGAAAGAGATCAGAGGAAGTAGAGATCTTTGATGCATAAAGAAATTCCTCCCTAGCTAAGATGGAGTGTTAAAATTTGACAGCTTAGGGATGAATTTCTCCTAGAAGAAATCATATATTTCAGTTCTGTTTGAACAACCTATAATAAAATTTCATTTCTAACAATTCTAATATGACTTTCCAATTAGTAAGTCGCATCTCAATTTGGAAGTGACTTTCCAAAAATAGAAAGTCATGTCTAAATGATCAACGATGATCTCGACATATGGAATCCACTTTAAAATCAAATCAATCATGATTATACAAATCAAAAATTAATATTTTTATCATTACTAGTATTATTATTATTATTATGATACTATTATTTATAAAATAGTTTAAAGTCATTCACCTTTAATGGATTAATAAAATCGAATTCTCTCATGAAATAAGTAAATTAAATTGAGAATCTCTTACTTGGAAAATTGAACCTCTTTCTTGGAATAAAACAGTAACTCCACACTTAAGAGAATATATTTCTCCCTCACTAATTCAATGTATGACAAAAGTGTAACTCCCTCATTCAATTCGATTTGTAACTCTCACCAAAGACTCTCTCTTCCTAACTCGAACTGTAACTCCTCAGGACAAGTGTACCTCTCTCTCTATTCTTGGGATGAGTTACACTTCTCTTCAAGTAACTCCTCCCTCATGGAATTCAATTATCCTATTATTGGCTCAAGGAATGAATTCATTTTGTAACTCTCATTTCTCATCTATTTAAGCAAGTGCAAGTGAGAGTTGAGAGTAACATGTTCATTGTGAAGAAAGAGAGCTAGAGTTGAGTGTCTGCAAGAGAAGTGTGTAAGAGCAAGTGAAGAGTTAGAGAAAGTCTTTAGGACAAGATCTAATTAAGAGAAGAAGGAGATTTTCCAGCAAAGAGCAAGAGCAGTTTAACTGCAAGTTGATTAAACATTGGTGACTTGATTCATTTTCATTCTCTCTCCCTCTTTGTACTTCGCTGAACAATTGAATAAATCTAATAGAAGAATAATTTGGGTTTTCTCCTTGTGGGTTTAGCCTTGGTCATTGGACCTAACTCTCATTGTTTCATATTTGTGTTTGATTGTCTTCATATGATCCTTAAGTTTATGTTCTATCTACAATTGCTGTTATGAAAAAATGTAAAGAAGAAATCTAGATTCTAAGTAATCGTAACAACATAGTACATTCAATTTTCTGCAAAGTACATTCAACTTTCTGCAAAGTAAATTAAGTTTTCTACAAAGTACATTCAAATTCTTGCAAAGTACTTTCAGTTCCATTCAATTTTCTGCAAACTACATTCAATTTTCTGTAAAGTACATTCAACGTTCTGCAAAGTACATTCAACTTTTTGCAAAGTACTTTCAGTTCCATTCAGTTTTCTACAAAGTACATTCAGTTTTCTCCATAGAACTTTCAAGTTTCTGCAATTGTTTTTAAATTTATGCATAGAACTTTCAAATTTTAACACGTTCACATCCAATGATTTTAATGATCTTTGCAAAGGCGCCAGAATAAAGAAAGAAACCTCTTTGTTGTACAATCGACAACAAAATGGTGTGGTTGAGAGGAAGAATAAAACCATTATGAAGCAGTCACAACCATGCTACATGATCAAGAGCTACCAAAATTTCTCTGGGGAGAAGCTACAAATACTGTTGTTTATGTGCAAAACAGAACTCCTCATCAGGCCTTAGACAATAAGACTGAAGAAATCTTCACTGGTAAAAGACCTGAAGTGAGTCATTTGAGAATGTTTGGTTGTCCAGTGTAGTTCCATGTGCCAAAAGAGAAAAGGAACAAGCTAGAAGCTTCAGGTAAGAAAGGTAGCTTTGTTGGTTATTATGATAATTCAAAAGCTTATAGAATTTATGTACCTAGTAAAAGAACTATATACTAATATAGTTTAGCAAAGACGTAACATTTGATGAAGACGCAGCTCTTAGGAAAGCATGAGACTCTCCTTCTCCTGTCATTGCTGAAAGACAAGTTGTTAATGAAAAATAACCTGCATCTGCATCTGAACCAGAACCTGAGAACGAGTTTGCTGATAATCCAATGGGTTCCGTGGATCCTCTAGATCCTCTAGCTCATGATACTCCTACTAGAAAGAGACAACTATGGCTGCGAGATACCTTGCAAGACGCTGAACAACATGCTGCCCCAAGAACATTAAGAGAAAGTAAGAAGCCAAGTCGGTTTCAATGGTATGTTGTAGCCATGAGCAACATCATTAAGGCAAAACCATGCACCTTTGAAGAAGCTGCCAAAGAACAAGTCTAGAAGGATGCCATCATTGAAGAATACGGGTCCGTCGTCAATAATGATGTCTGAGAAGTGGTTCCTAGACCTCAAGGTAAATCTGTTGTCACTTCCAAATGGTTGTTTAAGATTAAACATGTTGCAGATGGTAGTATTGAAAAATATAAAACTAGATTTGTAGCTAGAGGTTTCTCTTAGAAAAAGGGAATAGATTATGATGAGATTTTTGCAACCGTACTTCAATATACTACTATTCGATCTATTGTTGCCTTAATTGCTAGCTAGGGATGGAGTCTGTTGATTTTGAGTAGCATCGGATGTGCTCTAGCCTTGAATATTGATGGAGAGGCTAAGGCACATGAGATCTCCAAGACCCAAAAATCGTTTGGAGAAATTCTACCCGGATGAAGAGCTATTAAAATAATTAATATTTTTAATGGTTTCCTAATTCTAAACTTAGGAAAATAAAAATATTAATGTGTATTAATAAAATATGGGTGAGAAAGTTTTAAGTGACGAGGATAAAGCTAGTTCTAATCGTAGCCATTGATTAGGGACTTGATATTGACTGTTGATTTGTCAACATGAAAAATATAAGAGGGTCAGTTGAAGATACAAGAGAAATCAGTGAGTTTGATTTTTTGGGGAGAGGTTTGCTAAGGAAATCGAGCAAGTGATCAGTTGCAGTGAGGGGTAGTTTGACAGGAGGCTGAAGAATACATAACAGAGAGGAAATGCAATGCCGAGAGAAACAACGCATGCCCTAGAAGGACTGAAGCAAAGGGCTGTAGAGGTTGACGCAGAAGTCGTAGAGGGCTTTAGAGGCAGCGTTAGGGAGATTCTGTGGGGCAGACTGGGAGCAAATCAGCTGATTCTAAGCTGGGATAGGGTGACACAATGGCTTGAGGAGTGACGCAGTTCTTGAGCAGTGCTTGGAGTAGCTTTCACTATCCAACATAGGGAACAACCAGAGTCATTGTGGGGTTTGATCATCTGATTGTTGATTTGCCAAAATATCTGTCTCAGGATAGAGGTACTACTGTCGAGGATATTCTCTGTTGGGTGAGCCATTTTTAGAACCCTAGTTGTATTTACGAAATCTACTTAATAATACAAACCCTCTATATGTTGCACCAGTTTTCTCGAATTGGGTTTTTCCGGGGACGATTGTCCAAAAATAACAGTGTCCCTTGTGTTATTGTCTCAGTGTATTTCAGTGCATGATATGTATATTTGTGAAGGCTTCCGTAATGTTTACTTGGATGTTTATGCAATTAAATAACTTTTTAATGTAAAGAACAAGTAGGAGATTGTCAACTAGTAATTGCAGTAGGGGTTTCTGATGTGTTAGATTTAGGAATTTTCACATGGTATTAGAGCGATTGCAGATCATAAGCCAGTGAAGACACCAGTCGAGAAATCTAAGAATTAGCAGCAGAGAAGTAGTTGTCCCGAGAGACAACGTTGTTGCAGCGCTGAAGAGGCAAGAGGATGAGTGACGCAGTGCATAGAGTGTGACAAAGAGGCTCACGCGGTGCTTGCATCAGCGTTTTGCGCTGAAAGAGGAAGACGCAGTAGCTAGAAGGAGCCCACGCAGTCCCTGCATCAACCATTAGGGCTAGCACAGAGATAGGGGAGGGCAGAACAGGCTCACGCAGAGCCACGTCTTCTTTCTGAGCCAGAAAATATTGACATAGTTGGCTGGGAGGAGCAGATTCGACCCACACAGAGATTGCGCAGAGCCTAAAGGGCTCAGATTCTTTGAGTTGTAGGGGCTAAGGAAGCTATGAAAATTTTGATTTGTGGAGCTGGTGGGATGCTGTTTCTGTCGGTGCAAAACAATATCTAAGGAGACTGAATAAAGGTAGAGGGAAGCACTATCTTGACAGATTTCTAGCCAAGAAATCTAGATCCGGGTTGCAGCGGCAAAGAAAGATTGGAGAGGAGTGATTCGACACTTGGCCGAAGGATTTCCGAGAGGGAAATCAAGACTCAGAGGGATTCTAGAGAAGAGGAGCAGAGATGGTAGTGAACAGATTAACGGATCAAGACAGATTGGATGGGGCTTCCAATTTTGTCATTTGGAAGGCCAGGATCCTAGCAATCCTTGATAAAAATTGCATCAAGGACTATGCCTTGAAAACAGTAGCTAACCCAGTTGACCCTGATGCAAATGAGAAGTATGAGGAGGCCCAGGCGAAGGAAAAATGCATGATCCTAAACAGGGTCAAGGATCATGTAATACCACATTGCTGAGAAAAACACAAGGGAAATGTGGCAGACGCTGACCACCTTATTATACCAGGGCTCTTTCGTGCAGCAGAAGATGTTATTGGAGAATTAGCTGAGGTTATATCAGATGCAGAAAGGAGAGGATATAGATCCATTCCTTCTTAGGTTGTAAGGAATTCGTGACCAACTTACTTCCGTGGGGTCTACACTGGATCCAGAGTTCATGGTTAGGACTTCCTTGAATGCAATCTCCAAGGAGTGGGAGACATTTGTCCAAAGCATTTTGGGCAAAGCATCTCTCTCCAGTTGGGAGGAGATGTGGACAATTCTTTGACAGGAAGAGATCAGGAGATTAACGAAGGTGGGGAATACTGGTAAGGGAGTTCAAATCAAGGAGGAGAATGATGCAACTCTCGCATCAGTGGGACAACAGGGGTTACTAAAGAGGAAGAAGGAAGACATCTCCAAGGTCAAGTGTTTCAACTGTGGGGAGTTGGGACATTATGCCTCTCAGTGCCCCAGGAAGAAAGGCAAGTGAGAAGCTTTCGACTTAAAGGTTGCTCCAACAAAGGAGAAGAAGGATGTCGACACTGATGACGATTGTGCCATGAGTGCTCATGCGCCTCTAGAGAAGAGGTGGGGAGACATAGAGTTGTAGTCGAGACTAAAGAAGAGGGGCAGGATCCTTGAGGTGCCCAAACTGTTAGATCACAGCCGACTACGAGAGCCCTTAAAGACAATAGCATGATGAAAAATGTCGGGTGGAGCAAGGTTTGATGGAGCGGCAAGGAAGTGCTAGAGTGCAGAAGTCTGTAGCAACGCAGTGAAGGTTGCTGCAGTGCGAGAGGCATAGAAGAGGTTGCAACAACGCAGTGGCAATAGGGGGAACACAGTATAGCAACAGAAGTGGCTTCAGCATCATGAGGCTTCCAGACTGACCAGGGTGTTAGTATTTGGGTGAAGTCAGTTACTTACCTCTTGGTAACTGAGTTGCAGTGCAGCAGTTAGCAGTGGCAGTGCTATGGGCAGCATGATGCAACATGTTGAGAGGGAGCTATAGCATAGATGTCTCAGTGGCAGTGCCAGTGGCAGTGTCATGGGCAGCAGTACAAGAAGCAACAGCGCAGTGGATGTGGCGCAGCAGACCAAGCATCAACACAGAGGACTGTTGCGGAGGATTAGTTTGATGCTTCTATGGTGAAGCATTGTTAAAGCACATTCCTTGCTAAGAGGGAGTGTTGATTTTGGGTAGCATTGGATGTGCTCTAGCCTCGAAAATTGATGGAGAAGCTAAGGCACATGAGATATCCAAGACTCATAAATCATTTGGAGAAATTACACCTGGATGAGGAGTTATTAAAATAATTAATATTTTAATGGGTTCCTAAGTTTAAACTTACGAAAATAAAAATATTAATGTGTATTAATAAAATATGGGTGAGAAAGTTCTAGGTGATGAGGATCAAGCTAGTTCTAATCTTAGTTGTTGATTAGGGACTTAATCTCGACCGTTGATTCATCAATAGAAAAAGTATAAGAGGAGGCTTGAGGGTCAGTTGAAGATATACCAAGAGAGATCAGTCAGTTCAATTTTTTGGGGTGAGGTTTGTTGAGGAAATTGAGCAAGTGATCAGTTATAGTTCGGCAGGAGGCCGAAGAATACATAGTAGAGAGGCAGCACAATGCCAGGAGAGATAGCGCAAGCCCTAGAAGGGCTGACACAGAGGTCGTAGGAGCTAATGCAAAGGACACATAGGGCCATAGAGGCTGATGCAGAAGCAGTAGAGCTGATGCATAAGTCGTAGAGGGCTTCGGAGGCAACATTGGGGAGATTCTGTGGGGCAGACTGGGAGCAGATCAACAGGTTCTGAGCTAGGATAGGGTGACGCAAGGCCTGGAGGAGTGATGTAGTTCCTGAGTAGTGCTTGGTGGAACTTTCGCTGTCCAACATAGGGAACAACTAGAGTCACTGTGGGATTTGATCATCAGATCGTTGATTTGCCGAAATATTTGTCTCTGGATAGAGGTACTACTGTCGAGGATATTCTTTGTTGGGTGAACCATTTTTGGCACCCTAGTTGCATTCACGAAATCTGCTTAATAATACAAACCCTCTATATGCTGCACCGATTTTCCTGAATTGGGTTTTCCTTGGGATGATTGTCCAAAAATAACAGTGTCCCTTGTGTTATTGTCTCAGTGAATTTCAGTGCATGATCTGTATATTTGTGAAGGCTACAATAGTGTTTACTTCAATGTTTATGTAATTAAATAACTTGTTAATGTAAAGAACAAGCAGGAGATTGTAAACCAGTAATTGCAGTAGGGGTTTCTAATGTGTTAGATTCAGGAGTTTTCACATATTCTTCACCAAATGGACGTGAAAACTGCTTTCTTGCATGGCTTCCTCAAGGAAGCGGTATTTCTGGAACAACCACAAGGTTTTGAAGAGTATGACAAGGAAACTTGTGTATGTAGACTGAAAAAAGCCTTATATGGGCTGAAGCAAGCTCTAAGAGCTTGGTGTGCTCGCATTGATAACTACTTGACAAAGCTTGGTTTCATAAGAGGCAGTGCGAACCCAAACCTCTACTTCAAGATAGTCCAAGGTATACTTTTAATTTTGGTATTATATGTTGATGATTTATTCTTAACAGGAGGAGAACCTTTTATCCTCCAGTGTAAGAGGGCGTTATCGTCTGAATTTGAAATGAAAGACCTTGGTTTGATGCATAACTTTCTGGGTCTAGAGGTCTGGAAAATACCTGATGAAATTTATCTTTCTCAAGGAAAATATGTTGTTAAGTTTCTTGAAATATTTGCTGTGGTAGAATGTAAGTCCATGCATACTCCTATGGAAATGAGCTTTAAGAAATTATGTGGCAAAGTTGTAGGACCTAGTCTGGCAAATCCCATAGAGTGTAGACAAGTCATTGGTGCTTTGATTTTTTTGGTAAACACTAGGCTTGACATCTAAGTCACCTGACACGGGGATTTAGGACACGTAGGATTTGAGATTCGTGGTGTCGGATTCGGACACGCTGACCCCCCGGAACAGGACACATTATATATTATTTTATTATATATTATTATATATATATATATATATACTATAATATATATATTATAAAAATTAGATATGATCATATTTCTTACACAAATTTTAATTAATGATACAAATTTATTGATTTCAAACATAGATCTTAATCTATAGCTATTAGCATGCATAGTACATACAAAATTCAAATAAATGTCAGTGGTACTGGTCACATAAATGATAAATCATCTAAAACTAAAATCTATAAAAAAATTTAATCATGATTCATAAATTATAATTCATAACTGAAAGACATTGGACAACTTACAACTACAAGATAGTAAGATAAACACACTGACAACTGTAGTTTTCTCATTTGACATTAAGTCATCAAATCAAAATGTGTTACATAGGTAGTGTTGGTGTAATGCCAATGCCAAATAGAAATAGAAAATATAAAACAACTACAGGTATACAAGCCTCAAGGCATCAATTAGCATCATAATCAACATCACTGTCCTCATCATCATGGTCCCCACTGCTCTCCTCTGCATCCTCCTCCTCCCCTGTATCCATAGTTGCCTCTGCATCTGCTGGTGTGGAGGTTGACCTTTCTAAGTCATCAAATCTAACAGGCTCTAGCACTAAATCACTGAGATCCATGTTGGCCAATGCCAACTCAACACTGCTATCCAGACCCATATCATCAGGAAAGACATCCCACATCTTTGTCTTTCCCCTCAACAACTCTTCCCTCTGCCTGTAAATAAGACGAAGGTTGGTGTGCACATACACCATTGTCTCTACCCTGGACTGCTCAAGCCTGCTCTTCTTCACATTATACAAATTCCCATATGTGCTCCAATTCCTCTCGCAACAAGAGGATGAAGTCACCTGAGAGAGGAGCCTCATGGCTAACTGCTGAAGAGGATGGCTTGTTGCCCCATGATTTGCCCACCAAGAATAGGGCTTCTTAGCCCCCCTGTCTCTAATCACATCATAACCTCTAAATCGACCACTGCCAGTGGAAAACTTTGCAAAGGCATCCTCCACCTCAACAAGCAATGCACTATCCTGATAAATCCGCCTGAATGCCTCTTTCCTCCCCTGTGAGATTTCACCATCCATGTGAGGAGGGAATCTGCGGGAAGGTCCACCATTCAACCACTCATGGCTGTAGGTATTTGGGGTTCAATGAGTGAGCCAAACAATGTAAAGGTGTACAATTCTTGTCCCATTTGCTGACAAGAATATCATGTATGGTATTGCATAAGGCCTCTAGTGATGTCTCATACTCGGGGCACCCACTCTGTAGAATAATGCTCCTCACAGACTCAATCATGGAATCCCATCCCTCATAAACCTCTCCTAGGATGGGTTTGTCTGTATCTGCAACTCGAAGCAAAGAAATGATAGGGTCCATGATCCGAATAATTAGATCTACCCTCTCCCACCAAGCATCATCTAGCACTGTGTCCTTCACTCTTTTAGAGGCTGCCTGATCTGTCTTTCTCCAAAAGACCAAAACTCAGAAATAACCATGGACCCAAGAGTGATCTTGACCCCCCTCAACCTCTTCAACATCATGAATGAAGATGCAAACCGTGTATCAACAATCTTCAACAATGATAGATTGCTGTACTCCTTGTAGATAGTGAGGGCATTTGTATGATTTTGCACAAAGTTACGGATATGTCTTGCATCTTCAATAATGCTTCCAATCCAAAGCACATCAGAAGCAATGGATTTCAGTGCTAAGTTCAATGAATGGACAATGCAAGGTGTCCAAAACACTTGTGGATATTTAGCTTCCACAATCATGCCAGCAGCCGTGCAAACAGGTGCATTATTTGTAATGATTTGCACACAAGAATCAACACTTACATCTTCAACAACTTTAATAAATAACTCACCCATAAATTGTGCATCCTTGTATTCGCCAAGTGTATCCACTGCTTTCATGAAAACTGGACCACTGAAGGAAGACACCATGAAGTTGATGATTGGGTGTCGTGCTGGATCTGTCCATCCATCAGAAACAATGCTAACCCCAGATGTTGGCCATGATGCTACAATAGGCTCAAGCATTTTTTGCACCTCTTTTTTGGCCTTCGTCAACAATGTGGTTCTCAGCTTCTCTGACCCAGGAAGCACATACCCTGCTGGAGCCCCTTGAGTTAGAGCTCGGCACATCTCAATAAATAGAGGTGAACGTGCAACATTAAATGATATGAAGTTTTGATAGAAGAAGAAGGCAATGGTGAGATCAAGCTCTTCCCGTCTCTCTTTTTGGAAAATCTTGCCCATTGGACCAAGTGCTCTTCTTTTTGATGCTTGTCCCCCTGTAGAAGTAGAACTCTCAAATGGAAATTTGGTGGTGGTTTTCCTCAAAAATGGAAGGGGGTCTTCGTTCTTGGTTTTTTTGATTTTGAAGCCACATGTTCCATACCAACATTGGCCTCCTTTTCCAATTCTTTTCTCTTTTGTGAAGAAACAACTCTACAAGCCCCAATCCTACAACTAGGTAAAGCCAACAAATGTGATTTCACACGGTAATATGTGCTTTTGAAAAAAATGTTACAAAAGTTGCATTTCCATTTGACATTGCCTCCTCCCTTTCCCTTGGTGTTTGGCCCATCCTCTTTTGTGACATATTTCCACAATGGATATTTATCATTGTCTTTAGGTCCTCTTCCCTCAACATTACTTGCAGCAGACTCTGATGATATTGGGGGAGGAGGGGCATCTTTACCCATGACATTCTTGCCCTTCCTTTTCCCCCTAACTGCTGCCTTTGATTGAGCCATGAATACTGTAAAAGAAATGAACAAAGCATGCACAAATTTGTAAACAAAAAATCATATACAAACTGCTGTAAGAAATGAAAAAAAATGGAGTTGAAATGCACTTCCCTGGTGGTTGATTCTCCTTGCTGAATGCTCTACTCCCTTAACTCCTTGCTACAAACCCTTCTCCACTTGCCAACAGCTCACAAAACACTTGCCAAATGAAAATATGCGTGGCTGTAATGAGCAAATACGCCCTTTTCATACCCGCGCAGGTCACTTTTTGAGCCCAGCGAGTCTTGGAAAACAGAACACGATTCCCAAAATTGTGACATGCAGAGAAAATTGTGACACGCAGTCAGATTCGACGTGTCAAAAAAGGACACGACGTGTCATGGGTTTTGGACATGAATCTGGAGAGAATCGCGTCGGACACGATGGATTCGGGATTCGTAGGGCCTATAGGACGAATCCGGTTTCATAGGTTACCATCTATCATCATCATCAATTCAACATAAACATTGTCATCATTATTAACGATTATTATAACATTTATGATTCAACATATCATCAAGTTTCTGTTTCAAATTTCAATCATCAACATGACAAGTTACAACATCATCACCAAAATTAATAATGCATAATACGTAGTACAAAGTACAAAATGAATATGACTGGCAGTCTACTAACATTATTATTCATAATTCATATGGTTGTTCAAAACTTAAAAATTTAAAAGCTAAAACACCATCATAATTACTTTTACATATCATCAAATATGTCATCATTCATGTCACTAAGTCATCATTCTGTCATAAAACTGCTTTAAATGTTGAGTACTACTAAAAAATCGGTTTATTGTTTTAGTGGAGATATTACTTGAATACATATCATATGTTGTTGGGGTGTGTCATTTTATTTGGAGGGGATTGATGTCTTTCCTTTTGAGTGGATAATGATGAGAGCCATAGGGGATTGAGTGTTGCCGAGGGACTATGACGCCCAGTTGAAAAGAATGATTGGAAAAGAGGAACCTTTGTTCTTCTTTGTAGAGATGCTTAATATTGTTATACTTGCTGTTGTTGTTGAAAATTGAAATGTGGGTTCGTTAAAGGGTTGATGATGCTGAGGTGATAATGTCAAGAATTTCACAATCAACATCCTCAAGTTTCTTTGGCTTGAAAATCTGCTGATGTTAAAATACCAGAAACAATAGTAATATCCAATCCAATGTCCCCTTAATCACAAGACGCATATAAATTTAACTCTATATATAGAACAAATAACAACATAAAAACATTTTCCATTTGCATTCGAACTTTAAGTCACAAAGAAAAGGTAACCACCATTTCTTTAGTTTACTATTGTTAAGTAGGGATTTCATTGTTAGTGGTAGGTAAAAATGATGGTGTTGTATTTAGGAGTTATATGTTTCAAAGCTCAAGCTGTAATGTCAAACGGTAGTCTAGATACAACTTGCGCTATCCAGATTTCCAGAAACAATTTGAAAACTACCAAGAAAAACCCAAAATGCCGGAGAAAATGGGCTTGTAGTTTCCGGCATTTCAAAAACAGCATCAATACGTTTTCCGTACATATCTGTACTGTTTCATACCATAATCCATTTCAGACTTGGCGAACGACATTTATAGCGCTTTACCTAGGCGTTTTCGGCAACTTAGAAAAGAAGATACAATTTTCAGTATAGCTACTGCTCCAGTGAGACCAACAAGTACTAGTTCTCATTCGTAAACAGATGTAAGTCAGAAAGCATATTGGGCATTAAGAAAGAAATCCAATAACTTAGATGCATAACATAAAGGTAAATCATCCTTTGGACATTGATAATATCATGAAGGTCTACGAAAATTTATTTTGAAGGAGTCGCTAAATGAACAGGAGGAGGAAATGTGCCTCAAGTCAATCAAAATTCCTCTACTCCAAGCCATCAAAGATGTTCGCATCTATAACAAGTTCATCAAGGAAGAATGTCTCAAAATGTCTGGAAGGATTGAAGGGATGCCCCTACCATCAATGTCATCGGGCAACTAGCCAATGTAATGCTTGGGAGAGTAATCATCCCCACGTATTTGGATTCTGGAAGCCCAGTAGTAGGTGTGCATGTAAATTACATTGCAATTCCAAACACTCTCATTGACCTAGGAGCTGCAATTAATGTCATGATCAAGGTAGCCATGTTTAAACTTAATTTCCAATAGCCCTTGAGAAAGACCACTACTGTGCTGTAGCTTGCTAACAAATCCACATTAACACCAAAGGGCATCATAGAACATGTAATGCCCTCTATAGACTCCTGGGAGTATCCCACAGACTTCCTTGTCCTCCAACCCAAAACCAAGTTCAATGGTTGTACACTCATCTTAGGGAGACCATGGTTAGCTACCACTGATGCGTATATCAGTTGTAGGGTTGGAAACGTGACAATCACCAATGTGTAGTCCCGAAAACAGCTTGTATTATACCCCCCCAGCTCCACCTGTTGTTGAGAATGACTTTCCTACATGGATAGAAGAAGAAGAAGAAGAAGAAGAGGATTACTGCCTCCCATCATTCTACCTTGTGTGTACAATAGAAACCACCGTTGGCAGCAAGCAGGCTAATGAAGATGATTTCATTGATAGTTTTCCTCAAAACCAATATCTTGCTGCTATGAATATTGGTGGGCTAAAAGACGGGTCATCCCTAGGGAAACCTAGCTATTCCCAAGAGAGTCTATAGGCAAATTTATTGATTGCTTGTTATGTTCAAAACAACACAATGACATTAGAAATTAGCCCCTCTAAAATGTTGAAAATCAACTTCTCACTTTCAGTTGATCAGGAGGATCAACTGTGCATTGGCTTAAGACACATATTGATGCATTTACATAGGATTACAAGGGAATGAAAGGAGTAGATTCTCCTGTGTGCACTCACCACATATACATAAAGAAAGATCACAAACATTTGTGTGGGATTACAAGGGGATGAAAGGAGTACATTCTTCTGTGTGCACTTACCATATATACCTATAGGAGGATCACAAACATTTGTGTGGGATTACAAGGGGATGAAAGGAGTACATTCTTCTGTGTGCACTTACCATATATACGTATAGGAAGATCACAAACATTTGTGTGGGATTACAAGGGGATGAAAGGAGTACATTCTTCTGTGTGCATTCACCATATATACCTATAGGAAGATCACAAAACTCACCAAATATACCTATAGGAATATCACAAACTTATTACATAGAAGAATGTACTCCTTTCATCCCCTTGTAATCACATACAAATGCATCAATATGTTGCCTTAAGACAGTGAGTAGTTGATCCTCTTGATAAACATTCTTCTCTGTGCACTCACCACATATACATAAAAGAAGTGTTGCAAATACTGAGAGGGGGGTGAATCAGTATTTTCTTTCAATTGTTATTATTACCAATTAGATTCGTCACAATTTAATCAGAGAAACATATAAGAATAATTTTATTGAGTATAAAAGAATAAGTACAATGTATGATAATTATCCCCAACCACCAACTTGGTTTTTGATGAGGCTCCGACCTCTAGGGTTTCGACCCTATTTCATCGAAGGGACCAACCTCTAGGGCTTCGACCCTATCTCATCCAAGGCACCAACCTTGATTTTAGGAGCACCAACTCCAAGGACACCAATCCTTTGGTTTTAATAAAGAATGTAGATGGAACCTACATGAGATGCTTCATTGATTAAGACAATCCTTCTTTACTGCTCAATGCTCCACTATTCTGTTAAAATTTGGGTACCAGAGGAGAAGTGGTTCCCTAAGGCTTTGATCTTTGGCCTAGGGAAAAGTGTCCAAATTTATCTTTTACTTTTCTCTTAAAGTGACTTTATAAGTGGTGAAGTCAATTTAATTTAAAAGTGACTTTATAAGTGGTAAAGTTACATTCTAATTTAAAGGTTACTTTATTAAAGTCAATGAAGAATTAGAAAGTGAAAAAGTGACTATGGAAATAAAAGGCTAAGTGGGTCTTTATTTAGCTGGGTGAGTTAAAAAATAGAAAGTGAGAATTAAATGCACATTTATTCTCATCCCTAGATTTGAATGAATCGCAGCCATTAGATCTTAGGGTAACCCAAAAGGTAATTTAGAGAATAAAAGGAGAAGGGAAGAGGAAAAGAATCAAAGATCAATTCATTTTTTCATGAGCATTTGAGAGAAAGAGAGGAGAGAGCAAGGAGAAAATTTCTGAGCAGTGAGCAGTGAGCAAGGAGAAAATTTCTGAGCAGTGAGCAAGTGAAGGAGAGCAACAAGAAGACATTTCAACAAATCTAGGCAGTAGTATTTATTGGCATGCATCCCAAGGCAAAATTGTATAGCTGGAGAAAGGCACAGATATCGAGGAAGAGGGACAACATAGAAATCGAGGAAGAGGGATAGTAGCAAGGGCATGAATTTCGAGGCAGCCGTATTGTTGAAATCGGTATGGTCTGTACAACAAGTCCTGGGCACGTTTTTTTCGAGGCAGGTCGTATAACATTTAATGTTGTTTTATTGCTGGGAAAATTTCTGTTTTCACTGTTTGCTAATTGGCATGATTTTCGAGGTGGAGTTCAAACAAGGAAATCGAGATAAGTTGTAATTTGTGGTTGTTGGAGTTTTTACTGTGTATTTCAGTTTCTCTGTAAAAGCATTTTTAGAAATAAAGAAGAGCTCTCAAATTGGTTTTCCCCAAGAGTTGTAGGGGGTTTTTCCAGGGTCACATTGACAAAAAATCACTGTGTTATTTTGTGTGGCTGTCATAATTTTGTTGTGTTTTATTTATGCAATTTCGGTAGTTGTGAAATCTCTAAATTTGTGTTTTCAGAAAATATTGTCATTTCCAGATTTTAGAATTTTTTATCATGCTTGGATTTAAAACCAAATGCATGGAGTGATAAGGAAAATTGATAACCGGAGTGGGGGTTGAAATTTCTTCATATTCTCCCCTGTGCTATCTTCAGTTCAGGGCTGCTTGACTTCATTGTACATTAGGATTTTTGCTGTTGCTGTTAAGGGGAGATCTTCATACATAAGGACAATCCGTAATTTACCATAATTCAGTCTTCAAAACACCATAAGACAGTCTGCAATTCAGTCTTCAAGGACACCATAAGGCAGTCCACAATTCAGTCTTCAAAGACACCACAAGATGGTCCGTAATCCAAGCTTCAAAACATCATAAGACAATTTGCAATCCAATCTTCAAAGACACCATAAGACAATCCGCAATCCAAGCTTCAAAACATCATAACACAGTTTGCAATCCAAGTTTCTGTGCAAGTCTGTGGAAGCAGAGATATAAGCATTGTGCTTCTGTGCAGTCCGTGGAGGCTAAGGGATGAACACTGAGTCTCTGTGTAGTCCTCAACAATGTTTCCTGTCACCATAACAAAAGACTGTCTTCTTCATGCTTATCCGAGAAGGTGCTGCTTCTTTTATGCCCTTGTCTTGTAACTGTTCACGAGATGTGAACAGATCTTCGTGCTACTTCCTGTACTTCTACTACAGTCCGAATTACTTGACTCTCTTTTTCACCGAATTCTTGTCCTTGAAACAGAGGTCTAACCTCTAATTTATACACGTTTTGCATCCTCACAATAAACAGTGACGTCTTCTAGGTCAAGCCAACATGATTTGTCTTAATACAGGTCAGCTCAATAGGCAGAGAATTAATTTAATCTTTAAAAGTCAATTTCTCTCTCGTTATTTGGAATTTTGGGACACATAATAGCTCATTAGAAAGATAAAATTATGCCCTTTCAAATGGTTCAGGTCTCATGATGAAATTCCTTTTCTAAGAGAAAAAAAAATATTATTTCATGTGACTGATCATTTAATAGTGCAGAAATGGAGGCAAGGCAAAGTGTCTTTGAGTGTTGGGCTTCTTCATCATTTGGTTTTCTCATTGATTGCCGTCATGTTCCTGCCTTCTTCAATATATTGACATCAATGACAAATAGATTAACAATCTTCCCCTTTGTCATTGGATGACAATATCTTTCTTCTCTCCCCCTTTGACTTCAATGGCAAAGGAGTGCACAAGGACTCCCCTTGTCAAACTGCTGCCCCTGTCATGCGACATCTTAAGAATCAACTTAGTGTGATGCTAGAGCAATAACCCCCATCTTTTGGCGAAGATGTTCAAATGCTTCTGAGGAAGTGGTTTTGTGAAAATATCAGCAATCTGCTCCTTGGTATTGATATATTCCAACTTTATGTTTTGTTCAGCTACTTATTCACAAAGGAAAGGATACTTGATTGGTATATGTTTGGTCTTTGAGTGCATCGCTAGATTTTTGCTGAGACTGATAGCACTTGTGTTATCACAATAGATGGTGATTGGTTGATTGGTATCTATGTTGACATCCTTTAGTGCTTCCTTCATCCATAATATTTGAGTACAACAATTTGCAACAACTATATACTCGGCTTCAACAGTAGATAGTGATATGGATGTTTGTTTTTTGCTGAGCCAAGATACTATACGATCTCCCAGGAAGAATGCATTTCCACTAGTACTTTTTCGATCATCGATACTTCCGGCCTAATCAACATTAGTGTATGCCGTCACAGTAAGAGTTGAGCTCTTAGGGTACTAAAGACTAAAATCAAGAGTTCCTTTTAAGTATTTGAGAATTATTTTTATAGCCAACAAATGGGATTGTTTAGGAGCTGATTGAAATCTTCCCACAATTGCTACTGCTTGTGTAATGTCAGGTCTCCTAGCAATTAAGTATAGGAGGGCTCTACCGGAGGAGAGTCATCATCTTTGCTTAATTTGCAACCTGTGGTCATAGGGGTGCTCATGGGCGCACAGTCTCCCATTCCATATCTTTTAAGCATGTCTTTAAGATATTTTTCTTGAGATATGAACATGCCCGTTGTGGTTTGAGTTACTTGGAGTCCAAGGAAGTAAGATAACTTTCCTATCATCGACATTTCGAACTCTTTTGACATATTTTGAGCAAACTCATGGCTCATCTCATCATTATTGCTAGCAAAAATTAGATCATCAACATAGACAAGAGTGACTAGTAACTTGTCCTCTTCCATCTTCATGTAGAGATTACTTCTTGCCACCCCCTTCTTGAAGCTTTGTTGTTGTAGATAGTGATCCAATCTTGCGTACCAAGCCCTAGGAGCTTGTTTCAACCCATATAATGCCTTTTTCAACTTACAAACAAAGTCTTTTCCTTTTGCAAGATTAAACCCTTCTGGTTGCTCCATATAGACTTCTTCCTTGAGTTCCCCATTCAAAAATGCTGATTTTACATCCATTTGATAGACTTTGAATTCTTTTGAGCAAGAAAATGCCAAGAACATCCTTATAGCTTCCATACGAGCTACTGGTGCAAAGGTTTCTTCAAAGTCGATTCCTTCAATTTGTGAATAACCTTTACAAACAAGCCTTGCCTTATTTATGATGATTTGTCCATCTTCATTAATTTTGTTTTTGAACACCCACTTGGTTCCAATTATATTTTTATCCTTTGGACGAGGTACCAACTCCCATGTCTCATTCTTCTCGATTTGAGACATTTCTTCTTCCATGGCTTCCACCCAATGAGGATCCTTGCTTGAGTAAAAGTTTCTGGTTCTATCATAGATAGGAGAGCAACATCATTTTTCCTTGGTGTACTTGTCATCCTTCTTCGGGTTCATATCCCCTCATCTACATTGCCAATAATTTGCTCCTCTAGGTGATGTTTTTGGAGTAATTTCACCTTTGAAGGGGTTTGAGATGGTTCTTTTCCTCTTGTTTTTCTTGATCTTTTTCCTCTTTTTCAGGTTCTTCTTCGTTTTCTTCAATGAGAGGGTCAACTTCATGATCTTCAATTTCCTTTTCTGGAAGGTCTTCATCAATCTTCACATCAATGCTTTCCACTATTTTCCATAGTTGATTATTGTAGCACTTGTAGGCTTTGCTCCTAGTGGAATATCCAAGGAATATTCCTTTGTCAACCCAAGAATCAAATTTTCCTGGCGAGTCATCATTGATTTTTATGAAGCATTTGCTTCCAAAAATCTTGAAGTATTTTATTGAAGTAGGTCTTCCTTTCCATAATTTGTAAGGAGTCCTCTCATTATTTGGTCTTAGTTGAGTTCGATTCAAGGTATAAACCGTTGTCCTGACTGCTTCTCTCCAAAATTTTGGCTGCAAGTTAGCTGCTAGTAACATTGCTCTTGCCATTTTTTTGAATAGTTCGATTTCTTCTTTCAACTACCCCATTTTGCTTGGGTGTTCTAGCAGCAGAGAGTTCTCTTCGATTCCATTTACTTTATAGAATTCATCAAATTCTTTTGATGTGAATTCTCCCCCTCTATCCATTCTAAGGCATTTAATCTTAGAATCCTTTTCATTTTCTACAAGAGCTTTAAGATTCTTAAAACATTCAAATGCTTCAGATTTATATTGTATGAAATATACCCACATCATTCTAGTATAGTCATCAACAAATAAAGCAAAGTACCTTTCTCCTTGGAGCATCGGAGTTCTAGTTGGTTCACATAAATTAACATGAATGATCTCCAAAGGTTTTGATGTAGAGAACTCCTTGGTTTTGTGGCTGGTTCTAGTTTTCTTTCCATGTTGACATGGACCATATACACCTTGATTTGGCTTGAATAACTTTGGGATATCTCGTACTGCATTGATCTTGTTGATATTGATCAAGTTATCGGAACTTGTATGTCCCAGTCGCTTGTGCCACAACCAACTTTCATCTGTTCGACTTAGGTAACATTTATCTTCTTGAATTTTGTTCAGAATGTAGATGTTATTTGTTGTTCTAACTCCTTTTGCCACAAGTTCTCCCGAGGAAGAGTTCCTTTTTTCACAATCTTTAGTGCTAAAGACAACATTATGTCCTTGATCACAAATTTGGCTAACACTCAAGAGATTGTGTTTGAGCTCGTCTACCAGCAAAGCATTTTGAGCCTTACCATTTCCATTAATAAGGGTAACAATTCCTTATCCAACAATTTTGGCAGATCCACTTCCAAAGCATACATTTCCTTCTTTTTTGTTCAATGAGACAAACTTCCTTTTGTCACCTGTCATATGTCTAGAGCACCCACTATCCACAAACCAATGATTTTCATCACTGTGAGCACATAGAGCTAGGCCACATTTATCCGTATTGGGATTCTCATCTTTTGCTTCTCTTCTTTCGAGGGAGCAATTTTGTTCATTATGTCCATTATCATTACATAATGAGCAAATGGGATCAAATTTGGCCAAAGGATCAAAAGAGTTATAGGTCTTGATTTGTCCTTTCCCTTTGAGACCATATGGTTTGTTTGTTTGATCCTTCAATTTTGGTGTTTATGAGCCATGCAAAGTTTAGCTTGATGACCAAAATTTTTACAATAATAACAATGCCCAAAAAAAATAGTTTGGTACCTATTGTAATAGCCATGATTTGAATCAACATTCTTTCTTCATTCTTTGGATTTGAGATGGGCCTTTGATGAAATGATTTTTCTTCTTTTGGGTTGTTGGAAAGTATGTCGGCATAGCTTTTCGCATTATCCTTAGTACTTGATGATTCTCCTTTAAAACCTATCCCAGATTTGTCATATTGAGGTTTTTGAGCAGTTAGGATAATGTCAAGTGTTTGAGAGCTTTCCCAACTCTTTTTGACTTGCTCCAATTCCTTCCTCAGAGATACTATTTCAGTTTCACGATTTTCACAAATTTCTTCCTTTTCTTTTAGCTTATTTTTCAAGAGGTCTTCCCTTCTTTTTGCTTCCTCCTTTTCTACTTTGAGAGAAATAATTTTATTTCATAATTTCTCAGTTTCTTCAATGGCACTCATTAACAATTCATCTACATTTCCTTCTAGTCCTGAATCATCATCATTTGTGAATGCCATGAATAATACTTCTTGGCTTCCAACATAGTCATTTTCTTCATTTGATTCATCATTACCTCCTTCGTGATGAGGGAAATGATTAGTTGATTTCTTTTTTATGACTACAAATTCATCTTCATCAGACTCATCTTGCTTAGAGAAGAAATTCTTCTTATTAAACCCTTTCTTTTTGTATACCATTCTTTTCGAATCCTCCTCATCATCACTATCATGCTTATGAGGACATTTTGCAGCATAATGACCTATTCTTCCACATTTGAAACAAATAAGAGGGTACTTACCTTTTAGCTTGGATCCTTTCTTTAGTCTTCGTAGTACGTACAAATTGCGCCAATTCGGATTCAGCATTGGAGTCATCACTGTTGGTATTCCTTCCTTTCCCCTTTTTTGATTTTGAGGCCTCAAATGCTGCACCTTTGGAACTTGGGATTCATTTTCTCATCTGATAGGCAATGAGGATTCCATGAAGTTCATCCATCTTGAGATTATCTAGGTCCTTCATTTCTTCTATAGCACTTACTTAGATCTTAAGACCTTTTGAACAACAGTGCTTTCTTCAATCTTTTCTTCCCATCCTTTAAGAGAGTTGACCACTTCAACTACTTGGAGAAAGTATGATGCAATATCTTCTTCATCATGCATTTTTAGACTTTCGAATTGCCTTCTATGAGTTTGAATCTTTGCCTTCTTAACCCTGGAGTCCCCATCGTATAAGCTAACCAACTTATCCCATACTTCATTGGCCGAGTCACAATTCATGACTTTTGTAAATTCAAAATCAGTGATTCCACTAGTGATGGAATTTAAGGTTTTTTCATTTGCAATGTAAGCTTTCCTTTCGTCTTGATCAGTTGGAAGAGTGGAAGGAGTAATGTACCCATTCAAAACCGAATGCCAAACTTCAAGTCCAAGGGACATTAAGTAGTAGGACATTCTTTTTTTCCAGAAACGAAAATTTGTGCCATCGAACAAAGGAAACCTTCCTGACACTTCTTGATTTTTCATTATGACTAAGAATCCTTCTTCCAGCTGTTAGGATGATTATGAAGAAGCTGGCTCTGATACCAATTGTTGGAAATACTAAGAGGGGGGTGAATCAATATTTTCTTTCAATTGTTATTATTACCAGTTAGATTCTTCACAATTTAATCAGAGAAACATATAAGAATAATTTTATTGAGTATACAAGAATAAGTACAATGTATGATAATTATTCCCAAGCAGTCAAAATTCTCATGTTTTCAGTCGTTCGTCGGCGGGTCTGGGTTGCCTCAGCGCAAACCTTGCCTTGCCTGGCTAGCATTGCACATTTCTGGAAGTGAAGGCTCTGCCTTCCATCCAGAAATTGCACATGTCTGGCCTAGCACTGACCTCCAGGCTTGCATTGCGCAACTCTGGGAGGCAGTGCCTTGCTGGCCCCAGAAACTACGGAATGCAGTTTGCTAGCTTGCATGTCTCTGCCGACTGAAATTGCGCATTGCACAGTTTCAGTCCTCAGCAGGCCAGGCCAGGCTGTGCATTGTGTAGTTCCAACAGTTAGTTAGCCTCCCAATAGCTCGAATTGTGACTTGTGTAGTTTTGGCAGTCAGTCTCCCAACCCCTTGGTGAAAATTGCGCAATCTTCACAGACAGTCACACAGGTATGCTGCATTTCAGTCCTCTAGTTTGTTTTGGTTTTCGACTGACAGATTGCTTGTCATGAGTGTTGCTATGTCTCTAGGTATCACATGTGTTCATCGGCATCTCAGTAACACAGGTATAATGGCTTCCAGGAGAGTAGAGTCGAAGACATCGTTCAGAGTACAACTGGGGATGCAGTCAATCAAGTGTCTATGAACTTGCCTATCTATGAAGACATGGACAAGGATATTAAGATGGAATGGCACAGTGAGCAGCACCATCAGCAACACCAGAAGGTAGCACACCTGCATGTATCTTGGTTACTCTAGTGATATATGTATCTGTTTTCTTATGCATGCATGTATGGACTCTTTCTGTATAAGTATGTATGAATCTTACTGAAATGTGCTGTTGGTTTAACCATCACTTTCGATTGTTAGCTTACTTGCTTTCTAGTTTGTGATGCATCTTCGCTCGTGTGTTCCCTTCCAAGCCGCGTGCTTCCACAAGTTTCCAAGGGGCGCACTCACCTCACTTTCTATGTGTTAGAACCGTTCATACACCTTCCTTGGCTTGCTGCGCAGGTCACACCCTTGCTACCAACAGGGACATCTTGCTTGCCTTTGCGCCAACTGCGGTCAAGGCGATACCATATGACCCACTACTCGGAATCTTACACCAAATGGTCTGAGGTCTAGTTGGGACTTCTTACCGGGGAGATCCCTTGACATGTTGGTAGGTCCAGCACCGTCAACACAACAAGAGCTAGGGGATATGATACAAGTTGTTTTCAGGACCTCCCATTGGTGATTGTCATGCTTCCAACCCTACAACTAATATATGCATCAACAATAGCTAACCTTGGTCTCCTTAAGATGAGTGGATAACCATTACACTAGGTTTTGTGCTGGGGGACAAGGAAGTATGTGGGATACCCCTAGGAGTCTATAGAGATCATTACATCTTCTATGATGCCCTTTGGTGCTAATATGGATGTATCAGCAAACTGCAACACAGTATTGGTCTTTCTCAAGGACTCTTGGAGATTAAGTTTAAACATTGCTGCCTTGGTCATGACATTAATTGTAGCACCTAGGTCATTGAAAGTGTTTGGAATTGCCATGTAATTTATTTTCATGTCTACTACTAGGCTTCTAGGATCTAGATACTTGGGGATGATTACTCTCCCAAGTATTAGATTGGCTAGTTCCCTGATGACATTGATGGTAGGGGCATCCCTTCTCTTCCTTCCAAACATTCTTAGACATTCTTCCTTGATGAACTTGTTATAGATGGGAACACCTTTGATGGCTTGGAGGAGAGGAATTTTGAGTGACTTGAGGCACAAAATCCTTTTTCTGCTCATTTGGCAACTCTGTTGGAAAAACAATGACCTAGTCCTTCTCTAAGCTTTAAACATTTCCATGCTTGTAGGGCGAAGCAAGCATTTTTCAGGGCATTTTGAGTTTACCCTAGCTAGTGCATATTGAAAATTATGAAAGACTCAAATAAATGACACTTTAGGATCTACATGACATATTTCGTGCTTTAGATGTCAAGGATAGTTCTAAATATCCAAATCGTTGGGATACAAGTGCTATGATAAATGCCTTGAAATTTGATGGCAATCCATCTTCAACAATTGATCACATAACAAAATTCAACAAATATGCTTTAGTGGTCAATATAGTTCATCAAGATACCCTTGTGATATTATTCATTAACTCTCTGGGGCCTCGTCAATGTGATTGGGTTAAATATTCCCGTGAACCTTGAAGCATTCCCTCTATTAAGCTTTTTATTGAAAAGTTTCTTCTGTTTTGCGGGCCAAGGTTTTGAAGTGATGAAGATGTCCGCCAATGTTTGGCCATAGCTATCCAAAGGGAGTACCTTCTCCATCCCTTTGAAGGTGTAGAAGTTGAAAAAGATGGTTGCCATCCAAAAGAGAACATCACCCTCGATTGACAAGTAGATCATATTCAAGAAAACCTTGATCATTCTATTGATGAAAGGAATCTCAGGTTTGTGATGAAGAAGGGCACCATGAACAATGAACAAAAGGGAGAGTCCCTTCTGGATCACCAAGATAAACACATTGAAAGTGACCTTGGAGATGACCCAAGAAGTGAGCATGGTGAGGATCCCACTGAAAATGATGCTTTGGCAAGAGAAATTGAGGCATGGTCCACCCTTCTTATGGATGTTAAGTTTGATGATGCATTCTTCTAAGAGGGTGATCCCATGTGTTGTCGCACATAATGTCTAGGCATCGTGACAATGACTCAGATCGGGAGCTGTCACCCTAATCCCCAATCTCTCCGTTTAAGCCATCTCCCAACAACAAACTAAGGGGGGTGGGCCCTACGAAAATGGAATGAAGGGGGATTAGTTGGGAACCAACCAGTCCAGGAGACACAGTTGAGCGCCCAAATACTCGTTTAGATCTAGCAAAACTTAAATGATTTGATTTAGACAATTGATACCAGTGCCTTGTGGAGTCAACTATCTTGCTGAGAAATTTAGGACCCAGTACAGGATGGACAATTGTTACTAAGGAAAATGTTATTATGGTGAAAAGAGATGCAAGATGCGATTAACAAAGGGTTGAGTGAGTAGTCTTGAGGTAAGATCGTTTCAGGCTCAAGTACTTACTATTGATTAACTTTATGACAAGAGTACTTAATGAAATAAAGAGACAATCTTATACAAGACAAAGTGCCAAATTTTAAAGTGTAAACAAGATATACAAGATAACCAAGATGCAGTTGCTCACTTATAAGATATATGCTTTCAAGAGTGAATTGCCAATATGTCCAAAGGAAAGAATACCATCCACAATAGATACCCAATTAATGACAATAATGGCAATAAGAAAAATTATTTACTTAGGACAATAGAGGCAATGATCTCTTAAAGGCAATGTAAGATACCAATGCCAATTGTGAGATGGCCAATGAGGACAATCTGGATTTCCAAAAAGATGGCAATATGCTCATATCCAATTCAACAAGCTATTATGCAATCGACGTCAAATTAATTACTTAATGTAATATAAGAAACAAAGATTAGTTATAACAACGTTTTTGTAAAACCCAAAAGATAAATGATGAAAGCAATATACTTCGCTCAATATATTTCTTACCCAATGTAGACAAATTATATAGAGTACTTGAAATCACTTTACTATTCAGATCTTGAGAATTTAGGACAACAACAAATTAATTATATTTCAATGAATTTCTTTTGATGTAAAGTGTTAGGGTCCCATATTTTGTACGAGGAAGTGTATCTTCACCTGATGATTTCTAGATTTGAGAGATGTAAATAATAATTCATTTCTGAAATTATTTCCATAAAAAATAAAAATAAAAATTGCTAGAAATGCCTAAAGAAATGAAAAATATTGTAGGGGATATAATTTTTTTTTGTACAAAAAGAACAAAAAATGATAAATAAAAAGGCATAAAAAAGGAAAAAGAAAGAAAAAGAAAAGAAATGTATTAAATTTGTCCCCCTAGGTGAGCAAGTCTAAGTGCCATCAAAACAATAAAAAAGAAGTGACATTTAAGTAGCTTTTGAAATTTTTCTAAATAATAACTGTGCAGCTTGTTTTAATTACCACTTTGAAATAAGACCAATAGAAATAAATTAGGTTGGCTACACTGTTTAATCGTAATTAGGCCTGAATAACAACATTAGATTAAATTAGTTGATCACACTCTTTAATCGTGATTTACTGGCATAGAATATAGATAGAAAGATCAGCTAATTGGATCTATGTTAGTCATAAACTGATTTTTTTTGAAGGTTTGTAAATATAGGAGTGATAAATGAACTTAAAGCTTGATTTTGTAATTTTCCTAAGTCTATAGCTCACCAGCGAGTGATTTTAAGTTTTTTTTTCAAAAGGGTGAGTAAAGTCATCATGAAAAGGTTGTTTATGACTTTTGAATCCTAAATATCTTGGCTAGTCATCATTAGTGCTGTGATCTCAAGGTACAACTACTAAAAGAGACACCTAATCACCTATGCTATCCCCCTGATCAAATATTTCCCTCCCCTTTCACTTCACTCATCACATCCACTCATGCCATCTCTCCTTATCATTGTTCATAAATCACTCCTCTAAATACTTTTTTCCGTCATTTCCTTTCCCTATTTCACTTGATATCCCTCATTTCCCAAGGAGAAAGTGAGCAGTGCCATCACAACAAAGAAAGGGGGGCGATTTCACAGTTTCAAGCTTTCATCGTGGCTGACTGCGCAAACTGTGACTGCTCAAAGTGACTGTGCAAAGATTCCCCCTCATCTTGACATTGCCTCAGCAAGAATTTTTCCGGTTTCTTCAACACCTCACCATCCATAGGTTGGCCTCTGCAAAACCCATGTCTTAGTTTTTCTCAGATCAACCTCCAAGTATGAAACACATTAATTTTTTGAAATGGCTGCACAAAGACAAAGGATTTCAAATTTTTAATTTTCACTCCGATTTCCGATTTGATTCAGCCTGTGCTTGTTCAAATTGATTTGCATGCCTCCTAGATCCCTGTTATGACCTCTGCTTTCCATAGATTTCTTGTTTAAACCTAAGAAAATTTAGTTTTCCTTACCTTGCCTAAAACTTGTTTACATAGTCATTTTTGTCCAAAGATCTTCATCCATTGACCAAGAAACCAGTCCCACATTCCCTGCAACATCATCTCATCACCTTGTTAAAGACAACTCACCAAATCTGCCCCTGTTTTCAATTTGCTGCCTTCATCTTGGTTCATTTTGTCATGTTTACAACTCTCTAGCAGATTGATCATTATTTGCTCAAAATTGCTCACATCTGTCATCCTCAAGCATAAAATAGTGGTAAAACTCACCAAATACAGATGTCTACATCAAAGGGAAAGAAAAGGATCACAACAAAACCCATCAAAGTGGAACCTAGAAGCACAAAAATATTGACAAGTGATCCAACCATTTGGACAACAATTGAACATGTAGGATATACAAAATTTTGCAAAAAGTGTCAGATTCAGGGTTTTCATTCCCAAGTTGCAGAACAATTTGCACATAACCTCCAAGCCAACATGGTAAAGGTGGGAAACATAGAGTTTGAATTATCAGAAGAAACTATTGCTTTAGCCACTAATATCCCTTTGACAGGAGACTGCTGGTTTAAAAACATGGAGTTTGACCCTGCTTTGTACAAGACCTTCCTCAAACCTCAGCATAGGAGTAATTATGGAAAGTATTTGCCGAGGTACTATCTCTATATTATAGACTTTTAAAGGAAATCCAAAGGTACTTTACATGCGAGGGCAGATTCAACAGAATTGATCAATACCATATTAGGCTGCTCATGCATTTCACCGGGAGAAAGAGCCTTAACACGCCTTTCTATTTGTTTAAAAGTTTGGGTAAGATGGCAGAAAAAGTGCAAACAAGAGGAGGGAAACATGATGCCAACCTATTTCATTTTTCCCTCATCAATCTGCTGGTTTTGAAGGAGTTAGAGAAGAGAGGTAGCACTTGTGAGGATTTTTTAGCAACATCAGATTTTATAAACCACTCTGACATGTCAAAGATTCAAGAGCAGAATCCCACACCTGAGGCATCCCAGGAAACCCCAGAGAAAGATGACTCAGTTGAAGAGCCTACAGGGCAAAGGATAACTACAAGATCTCAGGTAAAGAATACAAAGGCAAGTGAACTCGGAAAGGCAAAGAAAGTTGTTGTTTTTGAGAAAATCAAGATTCTACAAAGATCCAGAAGAAGAGGTACCATCCAACAGGTGGCAGAAGAAGACATTCCCAAGCAAGACAACAGTTCTTCTGAAAGAACTTTGATACAGCAGTTTGAAGACCAAGAGATTGGAGGTGAAGGTCAAGAAATTCATTTTGAAGAAGGATAGTCCAACAAGCAAGATGAGAAGGACCTTATGATTGCTGAGTTACAAGAAAGACTAGGCAAAGCTCATTACACCATTGCTTTTCTACAAAAACAGAACAGAGAATTACAAAGAGAGAATGGAACAGTGCCCAAATCAACATCATTTGCAGCTGAAGACAAAGGAAAAAAGGTGATTGATCTTGAAGAGGCTGATGCCCCTGAAACAAAGCCTAGAAGATCAAAAACCATGGCAATGACCAGGAAAGAACAAGCCACTCAAGACATGCCTCCTCGTCAAACCCAACCTGCCATAGAAGACACTATAAGAGATGACTTGGAAAAAGTCAAAGAGTGGCTGGACAGAGCAAATGAATACTTAGAGAAGCTGCTGCACAAAGCCAATAGAGAAATTAACCTCCAGAGGAACCTAGCATGGCATTACCATGCTAGAAATCTGAGTCATAAAGCAAGGATAAGAGTGATAAAGAAGAAGCTGCAGAAGACTAGAGAGCAACTGAGAAAGGTCAAGCAAGCAAACACCAGAGGAAGGAGGAGTAGCATTGACATTTTGACTGAAGTAGCCACTACTTAGTTTTGTAGTCACATGCACAATTTTGTCTTTTGTGATTTTTTTTGCATGAAGAGTGATAAGGTTTGGTAGTTTCATTTTTTGGACTGATGTTATAAGGAGGTTAGCGAAGAAAAACCACCAACTGCAGCATTATTTGGCAACTAAAGGGAGATTAGGGACATTTTGACCATGGCTGCCCTTTGATTGCGCAAAGTCTAAGGGGCTGTTTTGACAAAGAGTATCAGTTTAATAAAGTGTTTCAAAGCTACATCAGCATGTTACATACTCCTATGCATCCATTCATCTACAACAATGATCAATTGGCTCCTAAAAAACAAAATTTGGCACTTAAATGTACTTTGACTGCACAAGATATCAGAGTTTTCCTGTTTTAGTCATCTTTATGAAAATAGTTTTGTGACCAACCAGAGATGAATCTTGGGAAACTGGAGGAGGTTTTTGTTCCTAAGATGCTAAAGGACAATAACCTACTTCAGATTTTACACAGGTATTACAGAGTGAGAGATCCATTCACATCTTCACAACCTATTTTTCTGACTGCGCACGATCCCGTTTTAGTCATCTTTTTGCAGAGCAGATTATGAAGAACTGGAGCAAAATTTCTGGAAACTGAGGGAGGTTTATTTCAAAAACATCTTCATCTACAATAACCTCCTTCACTTTTTACACATGTCATACAATTTGAAAGTTATGAGTGTAACTTGGAGACCCATTTTTACGGTTTTGCAGGGAAAAATGACATGACAATCAACCTAGTCATTGTCAAGCTTTTGAATTTTTTGAAAGATATGATTAGATCTGAAGTTGTTGAGAGATGGAGACATGTAATAGGGTGAAGTAGAAGGATGGATTAGCATTAATTAGCTTCTATTTAGTTGTTTCAAGTCAGTTTTGGTTTAGTAAATGCAGCACCTGTTTTTCTGCATTTAGTTTCTAGGTGCATTGAACTTGTTCTTTTGACTTTTTAAAGAAGGATTTGGTCACTTAGTGATGATTTCGAATTCCTATAATGTGTAATAATGAAAAACAAATGGGGTTAGTTATTAGATATTTTTATTGCTCAAGATCTTTTGTAAGTATTCACCTATTAATACTTAAAACTTTGAAGTATTATGGGTTGGAACTTTTTTTCGAAGGACTCATTGATGTAAAGCAGCTCACAAAGCTTCATTTGGTCAAACTTCAGTAATACAGTTGCAACAATTACAGGATTGTCGTGTCACTTATGCTGGTGAAGTGTATCTTTTCTTTGTATCTTTGTGTTCACTATTTTTCATATGTTATTCATCAATTCTGGATTATTTTAAGAAGTAAAAGAACAACATTTGTTGCAAAATACACTCCGCTTCCGGCTAATAATCTCAATGTTTTCTACTTGATGATTAGTATCAGAATTCTTAACTGCTCTGGTATAATCTGATTCCCTCATCTTTTCTTCTAAATCACACCTCAACCTTAAGAATCCAACAAAGGTGCCTATCCTGCCCTGTAGAGTTGCCTGTAGAACCTGTTTTGATTGAACTCAACCTGTAACTCCATTGCCCAATGGCTTATCTTCCTTTTTTCAACCCAACTCAATTCTAAAATCCAAAACCTGAACCTAACAGCTAGCCTAACATTATTCAAAAGAACATAGCTAAATCAGATAGAGAGATTCCTTTCTGGAGTTGGAAGGGCTAGATTCCCAACTCCCAAATGGTTTTGTGGTTACCTATGCTATTATTTCCCAACCTTATTAAATCAGAGAGTGATAACATATAGGAGCCAAATCAGTGCCAAAAATCACTGTTTACCAACAATATACTTCTTACCCAACATTAATTTTGAAACTCACTTGCACACTCAGATTTGAAACAACAAAAAAGCACTTATGTTTCAGCAAACGAGTATGCTCAGAACAGCACAGCAGTGAGGAATAAGGTAGTGACAAACAAGCCTGATGGCAACAGTGATTTTCATCTTCAAAACAATCTTAAATTATCACTCCTTTAATGCTAGATTGGAAGCAAGCAGATAGCAAAGAAGTCTAAAGATTAATGATGAAAACAGTCCTCCAAATCAATGAGATTACTAGCAATGCATAGTCCCAGAAATGCAAATGATTTCCTAGTAAAGCAGGTTGTTTGTTGATTACTTATTATGCCACTGTATTAAGTATTTTATTTACCAATGGACTGTTGTAAGCTTCAGCTCCAGATCTCAAGCTATCACTTCTAATCAAAGGATGAGCTTGTAAACTCAGAAAATACCACTGTTATGTAAATCTTACATTGCTGTGGGTAGGCAGTAAGTAAATGAAGAGTTTAAAAGGCAAGAACTCAAAAATCTGTCCAAAACTTCTCGAAACTTCAACACCACTGCAACCACTACAAGCTGAGGCCCTAAGCCTTGAAGTTACTTGCCCAAATGATGTTTCGCCTGAAACACAAGTTTTATCCAATGTTATCGGAACCGAAAAACCTTGTGGACCGGGAACCGGACCGGAACTGGAAAAAAACTGGTCTACCAAAAACACATAAAATAATCATATTTTAAAGAAAAAAACAAATATATTCATGTACATCCATATGAATCCAAACCATACATACACAAATATGCAAAAGTTCTAATTTATATAGGAAATAATAATCCATATAACCAAAATAACACTTAGTGCAAAACATCGCTGAACCAAAAATGTTACAAACATCAAGAAGCAGGCTCTAAAAGGCTTTTATAGGCCAAAATAACATGCTAGACCATAGTATTATACTACAACCTACAATACTACAAGCTACAACTATAGGAAATCAATGATCAAATCATCAATCATCATCCTCCTCGTCCTCCTGATCCTCATCTGAAGAATGAGTAGCATCCAAGTTTGCAATGGGATTATGGTTTGATTCCCTTGGCCCTGAAGTTGCTACTGACGCTTTTGATATATTTGCCTCTGCATCTTGTGGAGGTGGGTCCAAGTCCAACCAAGAAAGGACTTCATTGTCAAATGCTGGTGTTTGACTGTCCACAACCCATTCTAATGTTGGATCAAAGTCACTCAAGACAATGTTGCTTGTTTCAGGGGTTTTATTCAACAATTGATTGTGCCTCAACTTTTGGTTGTACTGAACAAAAACCATGTCATTCAACCGCTTTTGGTCCAAACGGTCCTTTTTTTTAGTGTATACGCCCAAACACATTCCAACTCCGCTCACACCCTGAAGCACTACATGTTTGGTTCAAAATTCTAATTGTAAATTTTTGCAATTGAGGGCATTTACTACCAAGTTGTTGCCACCAATAGGTTGCAAAAAGGGTGGAAGGAAAAAAATTATTAGAAAATGAATTTGAAAGTTGAAACTTAGACTCAACAATTGCAAAAGTCAAATTGAAATCAAATGAGTAAATTATTAATATAAAAATTTGCAATTTTTAACAGTTTTCACCAATGTTTTTAAAAACGACCGAATCGAATCCGAAACGGCCGAGTTGATCCGAGTCGTTGGGATTTTTTGTGACCCAGTAGAAAAAACAGAATAGGAGGCCGAGTCATGACTAACTCGGCCGAGTTATTGCATGACTCGGCCGAGTTAGTCATGACTCGGTCAACCCAGCCGGTTCTGCAATAACTCGGCCGAGTCAATGTATGTGGCTTGTAACCCCAAAAAAATGAGATTTTTCATATTTTAATTTTTTTTTTTAACTGTTAGATGAGTGTTGGGGACTCCAAGGTGTTTTTTAAATTAGTTAAATGCTATTTGGGGTTCATTCCCCTATCCTAGTATTGATATGCTATTCAAATTTCATGGTAATGTTAAATTCTTAAAGTAAAAGTGACATTCTCCTTAATCTTCATTTTCATCCTTTTACTTAAATTTTTAACATTACCATGAAATGACTCAGGATGTTTGAGAGTGGTTTCGGCCTCATTGGATTTCATATGGAGAAAGTGGAATTTTAGATTTCATTCAAAATCCAGCGGACTTATCAGTTTTTCAGGATTTCAGGGTTGGAGGATTGCAATGTTTCCATTGAATTTTGTCATGTATTAGAGTATGGAACTTGTATTTAATCAAGAGCACCAATCCCTCTATGTACCTAGATGTTAGTGACATTGGTTGTCGAACTTCCTCTGGGATTTGCCCCCAAACCAGGAGCTTCTGAAAAATGTCGCTCCCGCTCCCGTTTTCGCTCTCGCTCCCCACTTTCGCTCCTGCTCCCAAGTAACATGAGCCAGATGATGTTGGCAACTCTAGCAGTAGCCAGTGGTACTAGTCATAGACTTTTGTGTAGAGGCCATTTATAGCCTCCTTGGTTATGTGTTTTGTTTTGATCTCTATATCATCATCGTGTATGTATTGACAGTGCACTGTGCCATTTTGATATAATGGATATATTCTATGAGCCTACTTTGATCATATGTTGTCTTCCATCTATATTCTAATGCTGTGTGTTTGGAAACATGAATGAAAATATTTAAAATTATGTGTTTTTATAAAAAATAAATATTTAATGTATTTTTTACAATGACCGAGTCATTGAAATCGAGCCGGCCGAGTCGATACTGAGTCGAAGTCGGAGTCGGAGTCGACCCTTGGTCGAGTCGGAGTTTTAAAACATTGGTTTTCACCTGGGGGACTCTTTGCTCTATTTCTTATAGCCACAGAAATTCCAGAGGTAGCAAGATTCTCACTAAAATTCAAGAGCTTGTTGCAATTTGATCTTGAGTATTGGAATTTGGGACCATGCACTCAATGCATTTATACAATCCCCCTAAAACCTCCCTATCAGCTTCAAAATTTGTAGTGTAATGGTACCTTCAAAACTCAGAAAACAAAAACATATTCAACAAATCAACAAAACTAAAATCTAAAAGCTAAAAGTTAAAACTTATAACTTATAAGCAATGAGAATTGAAATCCAAAATTACATACTTTGGATTTAAGTAGTAACATGTAAAGGTCTATGGAGTTGTTTGTTCCATCTTTCATCAATGATTCTCCATAGAGGAGTGTACTTTTGTCTTTTATCTCCATATGCTGCCTTTATTTGTTTCTTGGCTGATCCATCGCCTCAAACGAAACCCATAGCAGATTTATCACTAACCACCATCCACAAAACTCTGACAAGAGGCTCACTAAATAGCACAATATCAACCATCTGTTTCCCTTTTTGCTGATCGAACAAGCACTTTACCCCCTGTGTGCTTTCTCATAAGGTTCAAAACCCATGAGTGGTTGTAGATGTACCTGGTTATGGATTTTGCATCTTTCACACGCTTCTTCACCCACTCAATTTTGTCAATATCTTCAAGCATGAGGTCCAAACAATGGGCTGCACATGGAGACCACCAAATGATGCGGTGTTTTACCTTCAACATCTTTTCTGATGCAACATAGTTAGATGCATTATCTGTGATAAAATGTACAACATTTTCAGCCCCTACTTCCATAACTACTTCATCCAAAAGACGAAATAACAATTGTGCATCCTTTACTTGATCAGATGCATCAATAGATTTGAGAAACATAGTACCTTTTGGACAAGCAATTAAGAAATTTAGTATGGTGTGAGATCTACCATCAGTCCATCCATCCAACATAATTGTGCATCCTGTTTTGGTCGATAATTGCTTGAACTCTGTAAGGTACTCTTCTATTCTTTGGACCTCATTTTGTAAAAGTGGCCCCCTGATACCATGAAAGCTAGGGCCTTTGAAGCCTACTCCACATGAAGTGATAACATCAATCATCCGTTGATAATATGCAGAATTAATAGCATTAAAAGATATGTCTGCATCATACCACCATTTAACAATGCATTCATATGCAACCTCTTTCTCTATTTTTCTTCCGTTTAGCATCAAGGGTTAGTTGAAAACCAGGGGTGGTGCGGGGGACAAAGGAGTCAATCCCTTTACGACTTGCTGTCCTCTTCCAGTTTAAATCATTTGAACTACACTCTCCAACTTTAGCAGGGAAACTAGAGGAATCTTTAAAACTGGTTACATATTCTTCAAAATTAGGGTCACTAAGCATAGCATCATCTTTTTGACTTTTGGCTATATGTTTTCTAAGTCTTTTGTTTTTCCCCTTCTCTTCATTGTAGGCTTCAATTAAACTTTGCATCTCTGCTTTAAGATCATTAGAAACATTTTCACAAGGTTTTACTTGCCCTTTCCAATGTGCTAGGTGTTCTTTGATTCTATGGATCCCCCCACCCTTAATTTTTTTTCCCGCAATAGTTGCAGACTTTTACCCCTTGTTCATTTAAATGATAGTGAACCCAAGCTAGATCATTCTTGTTTTCAAGGGCCATGGGGAAGAAAAAATAAATCTGCATAGACAACCCTATGGTGTTTAGAATGTTATGACATACTTTTTTAGAGAAAAATAAAGGAGGAGTAGAAACAATGAAATACATGGAGAAGATCAGTAAAGTTTGAGAAGAGAAGAAGCTCCACCGAATCTGAAAACAAAATCTTCAATCAACGCCAAAATCTCCCTCAGAAATTTGCCAACGAAATCTTTCAAAATAACCCTGCAAATTCCAATAATCGTTGAGAAAAAATAGAAGAAAATAACAACCACAATTTGTTTTCCAACAAAAAATTACAAATCTGAAATTTTGAATTTTGCATAAAAAACTGGGGTTTTAAAATTTTAAGGGAAGAAAAGAATAGATTTTTGAAGAAACATTAATGGTTGAAAAAAATACCTTGAATTTCCCTCTTCAAGAGGGGGGGGGGTGGGGTGGGTGGGAAGCGGAAGGATAGAGGGGTGGGGGTCGGGTGTGGGTGGGAAGCGGAAGGGATAGAGGAGGGGAATAGATTAAGTTTAGATAGTAGGGAAACTAATTAAAAAAATGATTTTTTTACCGGCCAGGGTGCGGGCCGTGGGCCCACGCAGACCCGTGGAATCGGTCACTAAACCGATCATTTCCGGGTCGGAGGTTCGGCTCGGACCGGTTTTGCCGGAAATGGTTTGGTTCTGGTAACACTGGTTTTATCTACACTTCTCTGCAAAAATTGACGATGTATCAACCCAGAAACTAATTTCTCTCCACAGTGATGAGCTTGAGCTAAATGGATCCCAAACAACAGAGAAAAGAGGCTCTATGAGGCAGATCTAGGGGTTGGAAGGAAGGGAAGGTTGCAGTAAAGGCTTTAAAGGACAACATTAGTCAAATAGGTGAGGCCACAAGGAAGGAAGGTGCTGCGTTAAGCCTCTAGGGCTGCCACAGGCAGTAAGAGGTAGCCAAACAATGGTTGCATTAAGACTTAGACAACAGTGTGAGGGTAAAGAGGAGGATGCCAGCGGGGCTGAGGAAAGGAGAAGCAACGACAACAAAGAGAGGCCATGTGACAGGTCTGGGAAAAGAGGTGAGGGCTGAGGGTGGGCACTGAGAGGATGGGAAGCTGAGGCAAAGGCCAGCAGAGGAATGGAAACCGCAAGCAGCAAGGTGAAGGAGAAAGGGACACAGGGAAAGCAGAGGAGGATGAGAGCGGGTAAGGAAAGGAAGTGCGGGTAGACGGAAAGGAAGGGTTGCATGCCAAAAGGAAGTGCCACACTGAAGAGAGGAGGGAGAGGTAGGGCTAATGCAACACGGAGAGATGGCTACGACAGGGTTGCAAAGAGGCAGTGTTGGGCAGCCAAGGGCAATGCTAGGCCTCTAGGCCTTAAGAAAAATGAATTTTAATTTAAAAAACAAATTGGCCAAGATTTTATTTTCGAACTGATGTATTCAATCCTCAATTACTCACAATTTTTATGAGACAAAGATCCAGATCTGAGGTTTTGAATGAGTGATATTGTTGCTTATAACCCTGCAAACAAATTTCTAGGCCTAGATCTTGTCCTCCAGGGTCTAGATCTGGCTTAGGTTTGAAGATCTCCTTGACTGATTTCTCAGATTTATTCCTGCACAAATGAAAAGAGAAAAATCCAAGACCCAATATATACAAAAGTAGAGAAAATCCCCAAAACCCAAGTGTTAAAATTCAAAATTATGTTACAAATCTGCAGATCCACATAAGTTACAGTTCTATACAAATAATTTACAAATCTATCAGATCTGAAGAGTATGAGTCCAACTCCGCTCCCAGATCTATAGGTCTAAGGCTGTTTCTAGCAAGATCTAGCTATTTAGCACAATTTTTTAAGAGATAATTTTAAAAGAGGTACTAGTTTAGAAAGCCTTGCAAGAGAAGCTTCGTTAGATAAATCCTGCGGTTTCAATCAAGCGGGCTCTTCAGATCTTATGCCTTAGGAGTCGGCTAGTCCAACCAAGGACTTACCCAAACACCCAAATTCTTTAAAGTACGAATGGTTTCTGCAAACACTAGATCAAATTTTCAGATCGATAGAGATATAAAATAACAATATAACCTTCAAGAATTTTTGTAAAGTTTGTCTTTTATGTGTTGATTTAATATGTCTTATTAGGAATTCTTGAATTGTTTTTGAAAGGCTGTAGGTATCCCTCAAAATGATTGGATTAAGAGGGAGCATTCACCATTTTACCAAAAGATAAGTATATTGTTTTTTGTTTCATCTTTTATGTTTGGTTTTCTCCTCACATCGAGATTTGTTTTTGTTGTATACTAATAACCTTATCTTTATATTTTCCTTGGTAGGAAAGCTTGCAGAATACACAAAGGCTATGGAGGAGACTTCAAAGGAGAGACTTGAATCATGAAAGAAGTTCTGTTGCAAAGGAAGCCCTTTAATAATTGATGTCCTATAAGGTTTGTGCAATGTTCCACAAAGTTTCCGAGACGTGGGGACGAGGAAGCGGGGATACGTAGGAGCAGCCTATGCAAAAGCTACCCACCAATTTTTAGGAAACATGAGGGGATGCCAGTGTCTTTAACACAAGGGACCCCGACAAAAATAACAAAATAAAAATACTAAAAACTTACAAATATATCATTGAAATTTTATAATTTAACTATCTTTATCATTATATAACACTTACATCATGAAGGATAAATCGATGAATCATATAATTGAAACAAATTTAAAACGAAAACCTTGATACAATCGTACATCATAGATTCATACATGTAACTGTACTGTATAACAATGTACAATGAAAATAATTGTTTAAACCATATTGAAGTTCCAACTGTGAATACTGAATATTGAAATAAAAGTCAAGTTTGATACATCAAGAGTCAATTTTTTATAGAATCAAGTCTAATATATCATATATCAAGATTCAAAACAAACTGAAGTCTACAACTGAAGTTTGAAACTGAAAAACAAATAACATAAGAACACATCAAATGATAAATGAGCATAATTGCTCAAGGTAATGCCCTGCTAGCCTATGCATCCATCTGCTGCATGAATAAATCTGGATCAACCATGTCACCATTTGAATCATAATCACTTGCATTCTCAAACATGCTAAATGGCACATCAACCAACCCCATTTGTGTCTCATTAAGTACCTCCTCCATATCTACTTGTGCATCATCCTCTGGATCAACATCCCATCGTGTTGCTAGTCCCTTCAAGTACTCAGGTGTCTTCCTATGCCCAAGACGTAGGGCACTGTGCCCAACAACTAACTTCTCTACTCTTCTAGAGGTAACCTTGTTCCTCTTGATAGAGTGGATGAAGCTATATGTGGACCAATTCCTCTCTGCTACAAAGGAACTAGCAATCCGAGACAACAAACACATAGCTAGATGTTTGAGCTTTGGAGCACCATCTCCATGCATCCTCAACAAACCAATTGGGTCATCTTGGGCTAGATTTATGTGATCTACCTGAGCACCACGTGTGTTGAAGGGGCCACTAAAAGATGCAAACTAAACAAATTGTCTTCGAAGTTTTTCCCCCTCTTCCTCATTGTATATCTTTGTAATTACATCTTGGAAGCCATTCTTTACCTCAGGATCATCAATAGGAGGCACTCTGCCAGGCCTTTCAGCATACCATTTTGGGTTTAATGCATATGCTACCATGTGCAAGGTGTGTTCATGCTATCCCACACATGCTGAATGATGGGTCAAATCTGAGATGTATATAACTCTAATGAGGGCTTCCTCTGTTGATGGCTACTTTCACACAACCCAACATGCTCTTAAAGCTCTCATAGATTTCTCCAAGATTAGGAGCCTCTGAATCAGTGTAATGAATGACCTCCACAATAGGGACCGAGAATGACACCAAATAAGAACAATCTGCCCACCAATCATTGTTTATCACCTGAAGCCTGACCTTCTTCCCCAAGTCTGTCTTTGATTCTGACTACCTTCCCCGCTCTAGACTCACAACCAAGGATTGTAGTGGTGCTTGTACCTCTAGCATCCTCTCCAATAAGAGAAAATAGTTAGCATATCTAGTATCGGTGGGCTTGAGAAATTCCTTCCTTGTGTGAGCCCTGTACATGGCCAAGGACGTGTGGTGGTTGCAGATAAACATCTGCACATCTCTAGCAACTGTCACCAAATCTGATATCCACTAAATTTTTCCAATGTCCTTCAGTGAATTATTAAGTGCATGAACACAACAAGGAGTCCAAAAAATATGTTGATACCTACTTTGAATCCATAACCCGACTGATCTACAAACTACTGCTACATCTATCACAACCTGCACGACACTATCAGCCCCAACATCCTCTATAGCTTCTTGAAGAAGCTCAAATTGGAAAGTTGCATCCTTGCGCTTTCCAAAACAGTCAACAACTTTAAGAAAGAATAGATCTTCTGCAGATGTCATTATGATGTTGATTAGTGGGTGTGTTCGGATGCCAGTCCATCCATCCATAACAATAGAGAAACCAAGCCTCAACCATGTTTGTCTCATTTTCTCTTTTTGCACATTAATTTTGGACAATTGTCTATCTAAAATTGTTGTTCTTAGCTTATGTTGTCAGGATGGTACATATGAAGGCCCTATTTTTGCAATTCTTGGACCATTTCCTCCTAATAGGGAGAACAAACAACATGGAAGGGAATTCCATTAGCAAAAAGAAATTTGCGAATTGCATCATCTGTGTCATCTCGATCTAGAACATTGTACATCCTAGACACTGTAGCACCCATTGCACAAAAACGAGATGTACTAGTAGAACCCTTTGTCTTTTTTGATGAAGCATTGGATGGAGGCATATTTGTGCATGGATCAACATTTTTACTAGAAAACATTCTTTTGCCACTCGCTGCCCTTTCTGGCCTCCAAAGTTGCTTGTTGGGTTTAGTTTTTTGAGGGACATATATTGACTCCTTTACTTGCAATAGCCAAAATATGTTGCTTCACCCTGCTATAGCTGCCAACAAAGTGATGCTCACAAATATGGCAGACCCAATCATGCGAGCCACCACCAACTTTTGGAATTTTTTTTTTTGTTATTTTTTTTTATTTTTCGGTTGTTTGGTTGCAAAGATTAGAAGCAATTTTAGAGGATTAAATGTCCTCTTTGCAAATTTTGCTAGATCTTTTGTGGGCCTGTTGCACACATTTTGTCAAAATTCCAAGGAAGCAGTGGTACCATATTTTTCTTCAAAGATCGAGATTATCAACCTTTAGCTCTTGAGTCATTGTAAACCCATTCTACAAATTTGTAATGTAAATGATGCTAGTAAGACCGTGTATGTATGTAACAACCTAGGTAAGCCTACTATTTTGGCGATGAATTTCATCCTAGGAGGTTTTTCGTTTCACTGATTCAATTGTGTTTTTAAACATAGATAGTCGACATAGTTTTTCCCTCCAGGTTCACCCCAAAGCTAGGGTGGAATTTATCGTCAGAGTCTTAGGTGAATTCTAGTGGTTTAGTAGAGTCTTACGTCTACAAGATCATATTGTGTCGTAGAATTGGACATTTATTTTGAGGGTTTATAATGAGCAGGTATCCCCCCTTTGAGGGTTGAATTATGTGAAATCTTATGTAAAAAATATTTTTGTGCATGGTCCCTCATATTTAGACACCACGACTAAAATATTTGAGGGTAGAAAAATAATAAATTCCCTCAAGTGTTAATTAATTAATTTTTCTTTCCAAAATAAAATTAATCCTAAGTCAAAAAATTAATTAATTAGAGTAAAAAATTAAAATGCTAGAGAAATAAAATTCTCCATGTGGGAAAATTCGTGGGTCTCAAAGAAATTAATTTTTAGAGGTCTCCTACCAAGGGAATATTGGAAATTTCAAGAAAAATTGGACCTTTGGGCCTTGGTGGTTAAGTCAAAGTCAATTTTTTGAAGAAATTAACTCAAAATAATTATTTTTGAGCTAATAAAAAGTGGCTTTAATGAGAAATTCGATATTTTTTCAAAAATAAGTATTTTCTACGAAAAAATTAGAAGTTGATCAAATATTTATCGATGATCGAGATTATTTTGACAAGGATCAAGCCAACTAGCTGTTATTTTCCACTTGGAGGATTTGTGTCTAAAGCCATCTGATGTTTGGCTAATGTAATTCTATAGACAAGCTGATGTAAAGCTACTGTCTCGCTGGGAACATTTTGAATAATCATAATAAAGACTTTGGGGTGCGGCTCATGGTTTCACTATTCCACTGATTTGTGGTATGTACTAGGTACGAACATTCCAATGTTGTCCTTTAAATTTTTAATTAAATCGTCATAATAAGCTATTGTCTGAAGAAGCTAATCATAACTTAAGTACTTAAACAATTACACAATCTTAATCTAAGAAATCACTTATATACCTTGCATAAGCATTCCAAGTCTAGTTGCATTAATAATTCACCTCCAAGCATAAGTTTGGTTGATAGATTCCTGGGGCCACCTTTCTCATCTAGATTGAGGGGTTTAGCAACTCTTTGGTGGTTAACATGGTGATCTTGCTGTTGTCAAAACCACAGTCTCTGCAGCGCCGGAGGCATTTGGTGATAAGAGCCTAACAAAAGGTATCATCAATCAAGCCTGTTACCGCTCAAACTTGTAGGAGACCTAAAGGAGATCCCTAAAGGGAAAATTCTAGACCCAGGGAGATAAATGGAGGCTTAGCCAGCTATCACCTCAGCTAAGGCTCCATTCTATTTACGAACTTTCACAGATAGGAGGAGACCCAGTATATTATGGAGTCACTGATGAAGGATAAGTCAATGAAATGATGTGGAGTGATCCTTATACTTCCATTCCTGGAAGAGTTAGAAAGATAAGGCTTGCTTGCTTTCTAAGCAAGGTACAATGTCTTCTAGAGAAAGGAAATGAGGATTCAAGGGTTAGGTTTATGGGATATGACTTATGAAGGAACTTCCCAATCCCTAAAATCCTTATTGTAATTAGTATTCCGGATGGTTCTTGAAGAATTGTCTTTCAAAGGAATGGGATCACACGGGGCCAAGTGGACCTAGTATAGGATAGGGGGAATGGATATAACAACCAATGATGTTCTTACCCTAGACAAGGTGGGGAAAGGATCAAAGAAGGAATTTTCACTTGAAGGTGTTGATTTGATCATATGAGGTACTAGCTTTGGGGATGTTAAGGCAAAGTTGATCCCGGAGCTAGGGCTTGGATTTTCTCCCAACTCCATCGTCAGAATGGCTTCAAAATTGGAGGAGAGCTTGAGCAAATACCAATGTAGGAGACCCTAGGAGATCGAACTTTTTGGAGGGCTAGCTTGTCGGGAAATTGATGCCCTAGGTACCCCAACTTGGTTAGACCTAGAAGAAGGTGAAAGAATATGATTTTTGGTGACCACCTTTTGGTAGATCAGTGCCTTAGTCTTTGCGAGAATGGAGTCTATAATGAAAATGAGTATGATTTCTTGGTTCCCAGTCAAGGAGGCCCTAAGACCACTTCGCTAGCCTTCTAGGTCAAGGAGAAGCAATCTTGCAGCGTTTATACTTCGATGCACAAAGGGAATGGCTTAGCAAGGTCAAATTCTTCGATAGAATTACTCCTAGGAGATTTCGTTCATATTACACGGCCCATACATTGAGAGATGCTATAATAGAGATAAAACTCCACAATTCTAAGCATTAAATGCATGCAACAATTAGCCCTAGAACAACGAAAATCCCAGTCCAATGTATATGACAAAGTAAAACAAGAATAACATTAAAAGCGTATACTTACATGTAACAAAATATATCCAACCATTCACAATTGACAAGAGAGAAGCTCCAAGAAAAGGTAGACCAATATCCATACGTCAAAATTCATGCATAAAGCTCCAATTCATCCTCTAGAAAAAGTGCGAAAATCTCAAGAGAGAGAGAAGATCCAATCCAAAGTGATGATGCTAAAATGAATTCACATCACTTGTATTTATACACTTCTAATGAGTTTGATTTAGCTAATTAGGCCTACATGATACCCTACAATAAAATAATGTGCAAAATAACTAACTTTTGGTGATAAGCCCACCAAACTAACTCATAAACAAAAGAGTAAGCCTCTCAAGAGGTCGAATAATGACTAGTGCATGTCGTTGGGTCTTGGATGAGGCCTAATGGAGTCCATATGTGCCATAATGTGTAATTGAACTCCCAAAAGTAGTGGATAAGGGGTTGGTCCCTTGTAATAACTTGTGGTGCTCCGAATGACAAGTGGTGGCACATAAGTGTCCTCATGGGTCTAAAAAAAAATCGAAGATGCTTGTAGATCGCCTGCAATGGCTAGGATGATGGTGTAGGTGATGCCATATCATCGTGCAAGCCCTGCATCATCTGCCAAGTGTATGGTGCAACTTTGGGGCCAGCTGGGCATGATGGATCAGGTGCATCTTCCTCGTCTAATAAGTGAACCACGAGCAATCTCTAAATGGAGTGTTGTATGATGCTATGGAGGCCCATGGTTCTCTACACACACCCTACATGTGCCAATGTAACCCTTTGGGGTTAGGACCTCGTATAGGGAGACCAAACCCAAATGGAAACCACCAACAATCCTGCATAAGATCCAATGCGTCCTCATGCCTTCAAGCACACCAACTCATTAAAGAAATCAAGTAAAAGAGTTTATAAACCATGGATAACAAGTGAACACTTCATAATGGCACGCCCTTCCATAGTGGGCTTTAGCATGTGCTAATGTCTCCCAGCTCCAGATAGAGTTAACCAGACATCATATTAGGTGGTTTCTACCTCTAAAGGGGGTGGTATGTCTGTGGTATGTCCTTCAAATTATGGTGGCATGTGGCATAATTATGGAATGGAGTAGGGAATGAAAAGGGGTAGCCTGGATCACATGCCATCGTACAAGGGTAGCTAATAAAAGGGAAGCCCATACTTGGGTAAATAATGTGTAGGAGGGAGCAATTGTGGTGCATGAGTTATCCCAAACTTGATTTTTACACCCTTCTTCATATTCCTTTTGCCTTTTATGAAATTCTTTGGTTAACTGCTCGGGGCTCTAGGTAATGAAAGCATGATGCGTAAAGTATAGCAGTGGATACCCCCTTATAAGATGAGGCAGTTCGTCATCCACGGGGGGTTGGAACAATCATGGGTTCCTGAATGATAAAGGAGGCTCATCAAGGGCCATGTAGGAACCAGGGTGATGGCCATGGAATGTGGTAGAGCTCATGTCATGGCTTCTTCCCATGTGCTAAATGCTTTTGCCCCTACCATCTTTTGCATTTTATGGTACAATTTCCTGTTGAATGTGTGCAATCATGTTTTTTCTTTTACTTTTATAGCTACAACAACCTCCGGGCATCATTCCAGCCTGACCAAAGATGTGGGGCGAGGGGGGGGGGGTGGCTGACCCTATGTGGACCTAGTGGAGGAATGTGGACCCAGGTGGGAGGAGAGATGATTGGGGTTGTAATGAGCGGAAGGGGAGTAATATATGCGAATTTGGGAGCGAGACCACACAACCAAAATTAAGGTTTCCCATTTAGTACCATCCCTAAACCAATAGGTCAATAAAAGAGATCCTAGGGGACTAGGGTGCGAGGTTAACATCCCTAAAGAGACCTAGGGGACAAGAACACAAACCTAGACCACTCTTTCCGCCAAATCCCCCCTTTAATCAATGCCCAAAGTTTTTATGATCAATAAACTAGAATACTCAATTACCAAATAACAAGGCATACCTTTAGGTTTGGTAGGTCCACCTTCAAACATACAATCATGGTAGATGGGTGAGGTACCCCATGGCTAGCTCAGGTGGCGGAGAAATGGCACATCGAGCTAGTTGGTGGCTGTGAGGCTGCCGACTGAGGACCATCATGGAGAACTTTTTTCTTGTAGGGATATCACCCACAAAATGGTGGGTAACATTTGGCTCCAACTGGGACATGATCTCTCGGAAAAGTGAGAAAGCTACTCGTACGGGAGGTCATGAGAACACCAACAATATCTTGGTTACCGTAGACCTGTTACTGTCACATATCAAAGACTAAACCCATGGGGCAACATTTTTTATGGTGTCTTATGATAACCCATGCTTAGTGTTAGGCTGTAAAATCAACAGAAAAATAAAAATATGCAATTTTTAATCTAAATGCAACTAATCTACCATGAGAAATATCATGTCATTAGTTCTAATGCGAAAATCAGCATGCAATGCATCGTACCCTAACATGCATATGGTACAAAACTAATACTAAATGCAATCATAAAGCCAGTGCAACCAACATATCATCAAATCAATATAAATATGTCGGCCTATCTAATTAATCATGTAGCAAATGCCAAAGCGAATGTGGACAAAATCACATCGATGATAAGACCGGTGGGAGGAAGGAAAATAGAATGTCCACACATGGATGATCACACGAGAAGAGGAAAGAAAAGGATGTAATCTAGTCCATTAAATCCTCCCTTCTATCCAAAATATAGAGATGTCATGTTGAGAAATCCAGGGCATGAATAGTTAAAAGATTTCTCTGCTTGATAATTGCTTGTGTTATACTTTTTACTTCTTAGCTTATAGTCTTTTCTTCGTTATGTTATTATTGTGTTCTTTTCATCAAGACAATTGCCAATATGCATAATAAAGGACAAGTGACACAGTATGTAGGCTTGTCAGCCAGGGCCAAAACCTTTCACCTTTTGAGAGGAAAACCAGATCAAAATTCTTCTTCTAGGTCTTCAATTGATGAGTACCAAGACCATAACACAAACCCTTGACTCTAGTATCCTCCCAAGAACCTTGTCACTAACCTTGATGCTCTGCGTATTTTTTTTTTCGACTTTCTTCTTGATCTGGCTCTGCTTTCCTCTGCTCCTTTTAGAGAAACTCAGTCTCTATCCTTCACATTGCTTCTTCTTGACTTGCCCTATAGAAACTCGGTCTCTATGATTTCACTGGCTTCCTCTAGAGAATCTTGGTCTCTAGATTGTTGAAATTTGATGACTAAAAAAAGTTTCCTGCAATCCCAACCTTGATTTAATTTCACCTTATCACTCCCATTCAGTTAAATGCTCTTTCCCATAAACATACATTCAACATATAGAATTCTGGAAATGAAATTTTCAGATTAAAACACATGGGGTTGTCAACACATGCTGAAAATAAATATGGGCATAACCAGACCAACAACACACATAAAAATACACACAGATTTTTGTTCAACTTAGAACCAGGCAAAACCCCTTCAATCTTCTATGGGGAAAACTTGTTAGAGAGCTCCACAAATTTATTTATCTTTCAAGTTCAAGAAAAATACATTTGCAGACAAAACAAAACAACAAAATACGACTTATCTCTTTAGCCCAAAACTCCTTGAAAACCGTGCCCACTTTGCCTTGATTTCCATGTCCACTTGAAGCTGAAAATATGTACTATATGGATACGACTATACAGGCTGTACTGTATGGACTCCGTACGGACTGGACGGATTTATGTACCGATGTACTGACTGTACAGATCGAAACCACTTGTTCAAGGTACATTAAAAATCAACATAGATCTTTATCCTAGTTATCCAGAAGAACCCTTCTAGAAGAATCCCTTCTTCGCTATCCTAGAAGAAATTTCTCCTTCACTTGCCCAGAAGAAACTCTCCTTCATTGACCCCAGAAGAAACCTCCTTCACTGCCCCAGTAGAATACTCCTTCGCTACTCTAGAAGAATCTTTCTTTGCTGCCCCAGAAGAAAACCTTTTTCGTACTTCTCTTGTTAGCCTCTTCTTTGAACTTCTTCAACTCTTCTTCTCACTTCTGCTGATCGAATGCAAGTCGAGTTACTTGCCTCTAAGTGAGGCCGAGTGTGGCTATATATACACCTCCATACATGTCCTTTAGGCTGACACGATCCCTAGAGGTTATGTCGCCTTCTTCCAGCATGTTCTTCCATCGTTGTAGGCCGACTTGAAGAGGATAAGTGACAAGGTATTGTACGATACTTTACATAGACAAGTTTGACTCTATACAAAGTGTAACATGATTTCATTACATGACAACGACTATCATTTTATGACTAGATGACAAATAATTCCTAAAGGCTCTCAATGGGAGTCTTGACTCAAAAACAAAATGTCTTGCTCATGAAACCCATGAATCAAGTCAATACAATAATTTTATTTTTCTTCATTACATCTCATTACATAAAATCATAATTACATGTCATTATGAAGACGAAACCGAGTTACACTTTTGAACATGTTAATAGAATTTATTCCAGAGCTCTTACTTCTAATGCTTTTATCATGATGCTATTTTCTAATCTGATGCATCCTATCTTATTTACATTGCTTCCTATCAATCACAAGAAGAAAGTGCCTTCTTAGTGAAGAAGATCATCTCACTCATAGTAGAGATCTTTTCCCTTCTTCCTTCTTAAGCTTCTTTGTCTCAAGTTCTTTCATTTCCTTAGTAATATGGGCTTCTTCCCTACCCCTCTTGCGTTTACGACAATTTCTTCTATAATGCCCAAGCTTCTGACAACCATAGCATCTTTCCCTAGCCATGTTCTTCTTTTTCTTTGGAGGATCAACCTTTCCAAATTTCTCTTCTTTTATTGTCACTGATTGATCCCTTCTATCTGATCTTTTGTTACTTTCTTTCTTCAACCCGTCTTCTTATGCCTTGCAGAGAGACCATAGTTTGATGAATGGGATAGCTTCCTCTTCCCTAGTAGATATGAGGTTATTACCTTGTTCATTAGTCAATGCATTTAGAATAACAAAGATTATTTCGTTATCATATACCATCTCTCCTAGATCTTGCAATTGACCTTTTATTTGAGATGCTTTTGAGAGACATGATGATATCCCTTCATCCTTTCACACCTTCAATTTATATAGATTAGATCTAAGTGATTGATCTTTTCTATCATGCTTTTAGAGAAAATTTCTCCTAGCTTATCATATATTTCTTTAGATGTCTCCATCTCGGCTACATAGGAAATGGGAGGATCTTTGATAGACTCCTTAATAATCTTTTGAGCCTTGAGATCCCTTTCCATGTATTCAGATAATGCTTGTTCTTCGGATGGCTTGGATACCTTTCCATGGACATGATCAATGACTTCATTAACTTCGAGGACTATGCTTATCTTTCTTTTCCATACAAGGAAGTTTGATATCCCAACTAGCTTTTGGTTCTCCTTGAAACATGAAGTCATTTTTACTAGAATAAGGAAAATTTACTCACTTGTGAAGATAGAATCTTCAACTTGATAATGATGTTGCTTCAGATGATCCTTTCTTCACTACAGAGAAGATTGCCTTTCGATCTAACCTTCCTTAGATTTGAAGAGCTTCCACTTCTTTGGTGATGTATGAGTGATGATCTCTGAAGTGCTTCTAGTGTTTCAGTGTTTCTTCCTGCTTCTTTCTTGAAGATAATTTCAAGACTCTTGTTGGTGTAGATTTCTTCGATCTAGGGTTTTGAAGATCTTGCCCTTGGTAGCCCTTGGATTTGCTATGATCCTTCTTTGAAGCTTGATTCTTGTGTGTCTACTTGCTTGAATGCCCCTTTTTGACTTTAACACCTTAGCTCCGATACCATGTTGAGAAATATAGGGCATGAATGGTTAAAAGATTTCTTTGCTTGATAATTGCTTGTGATATACTTTTTACTAGGGCTAAGCATACTCCTAAAATTAGGGCTAGTTGCTGCATTATCGAAATGTAGAATTGAGCATGTCTTAGCTTATTTAATGTATGGGCCAATGTTATATGAATGAAATGTCTTAGAGAATTATTTATCTCAAGAAGCTTGCATCATTTGGTTTGAAGTATAAATGCTCGAGGGTCACTTTTCTTTTCTTTCTCTCAACATTAGACGAAGTTGACTTTTTGGGCCTCCTTGATCAAGAAACCAAGTTCTTACTCATCATTATCCTTGATTCCATATTTCCAAGTGAACTAGGAATTGGTCTCTCAAAAAGGGTGATCATTTCAACCCTCTTTTAACCATTTTCACCTTTTTCCCCAAGTCTAACCCCATTAGGTCACCTAGGGCATTAATTTTGCGAGAATTGACCGAAGGAAAAAATTCAATCTTCTATAGGCTACTGCATTGGTGCGTCCCCTCCCTCTCCTCCATATTTGAGGCATTTCAAATAGTGGAATCTCTGGGAATCTCAAGCCCTAGCTTTAGGATCGAATTGTGCCTAGGCATTCCCAAGGCTAGACCTTGATAGGATCAATTCAACTTTTTGAAGAAAGCATTCTTGTTTGGTCCTTTCCCCTCACCTTGTCCAGGATAGAAACATCATTGGTTACTACATTCCATCCCTGAACTTGGGCTGGGTCCACTTGGCCCTGTTGATTTGGGGTAGCGTTGGATGTGCTCTAGCCATGAAAACTGGTGGAGAGGCTGAAGCACATTAGATCTCCAAGACCCAGAAATGGTTTGTGCAGATTGTACCTCGTTTGGGAGATTTTAAAATAATTAATATTTTTAATGGAGTTCCTAAAATAAAACTGGGTTAGAAGGTTCCAAAAGTCATGGATCAAGCCAAATCTAATCTTAGCTGTTGATTAGAGATTTAATCTCGATCATTGAAGGACCAACAGGAAAAGTATAAGAGGAGGCTTGACGGTCAGATGGAGAATACACCAGAGTGATCAGTCATTCGATTTGCTAGAGCGGGGTTGCTAAGCAAAGTCGAATCAGTGATCAGTAGCGAGGGGCAGTGAGTACTGGATAGAGAGGCAGAGATAGTGTCGAGAGACCAGCGCAGATGCAGAGAGCGAGATGCAGCAGCCAGAGCAGGCCACGCAGAGCCCAACAGAGACAGTGCAAATGCTAGGGGGCCTGCGTCATCCATGCAGAGGGCAGCAAGAATGACACTGAGGGTCCCAAAGGCTACACAATGCCTCAAAGGGTTGATGCAGAGGGTTTTGATGCTGACGCAGAGCAGCAGGAGGCTGACGCAGTGCTTCAAAGTTGCTGGAGAGGGTTTCGTGGGACAGGTTTTCTGAATACCTGTTTCCGAATAGAGAGGTATTACTGACGGTTGTTTTTCTCTATCGGGTGAGCCAATTTGGCCCCCAATTGTGTTCAAGGAAATACTGCATAATAATAAACCCTCAGAATAGCTGCACCAATTTTCCCGCATTAGGTTTTTCCGAGGATGATTGTCCAAAAAACAATGGTGTCACTTGTGTGTTTGTTTTCTTTCAGTGGTTGATTTGTAGATGTTGAGACTATATTGTGTTTATTTCGTTATTTGTATGTTTTAAATAACTTGTTCATAATTAACAAGTAGAAGAAATAAATTAGAAGAATACGGATTAAATTTCTAATGGATAAACTTAGAAATTTCAACAGGCCTTGTGTGGTCCCACTTCTCAATAAAGACTATTTATCAAGGACGACTTGGGAATCCAAACTTCCCAAGGATTATAGGGATTGAGAAACTTGTTCATAAGCCTATCCTTTCTCCCTCAACCCTCCAATCCTCACCCCTTATCCTTGGTGGACCAGGTCCTTTGCTTAAAGAGCATGTAAGCTCCATTCTTCACTCCATCCTTGGGAAAGGGTTTTTACGGTCACTTCTCACCTATCCATTGACTTATACTCTCCAAGTAAATCCCTACACTACCGGGGCTCCTCCCATCGGTGAAAGCTTGTAAAGGGCAGGGAGACTTAGATGTGGTGAGAATTGGCTAAGCCTGCACAATTGCCCTTAACCTAGCATTTGCCCTCTTAGGAACCCCTTTAGGTCCCCTGTTGGTTTAAGTGGAAATAGGGTGTATGGAAAACCCTTGGTAGAATTGGATGAGAATTTGGGTTCAAACCCTAGGGATGATGTTTCATAGGGAAATATAAAGAGACTAAGGGTTTGGATCTAAAAATCCTAGGAATTCTCCCTCTTTAAAAAGCCATGGAATCTCTAGATTATCAAAATTATAATCATGCTCTTGTTCTTGTATATTTTGCTTGGTGGTACTTATTGATGATCAATGCAAGTACATAATGAAGTAATCAAAATGAGAAGGATGAAAAGAGCATGATGAATGGAGGGAACTGTAAAGACCTTGAGGAAACTGATGCTATCAAAGTTCATTGAAGGAAAAATGGTAACTTGGTAATCAAGTTGATCGTTGGGCACTCTAATGCATAAAGGTAGACTCATATGGAAATGGACCATGAGGTTGTTGATGCTTTGTTGAAGAAGATCATCATGGTGAAGTAAGTCTGATGTTAATATCTACTATTGGTTATCTAGTTGACATATTGTTTTGCTACCTAAAAAGATGTTGCAGGGGTACATGATGATTGTTGAGACAAGTTCAACTATATGGATATTGAGCTTTTGTTTTGCTACCTAAAAAGATGTTGCAGGGGTACATGATGATTGTTGAGACAAGTTCAACTATATGGATATTGAGGGAAAGCTCAACATCTAATACTTGGCATCCATGAAGATCAAGATGTGCTCATCTTGGGATTGGAAGGTAGCAGTGTGAGAAGATAATCAGAAGGTCTAGAAGGAAGATCACTTTCGTGAGGAAGTTATGGTCAGCTTGAAGTTTGGGAAGGTTCAATAGAATGCCTTCATTGATAAAGTCAAGATGAAAGTGATGTTTAAAATGGATGACCTGGAACCTGTCGTGAGAAGAAGGGTCTGTGATACCTGAAAGGAAGCATGCTCCGTACAATGAGATGCAGAGGAAAGAGGGAGCCATGCAAGCTATAAAGAATTGATAGCTGGTGCTTTTATTAAAGACAAGGAAGAGGACTTGTGGCTGTGAACTCGAGAATCTCCTCTAGGTTTGAGAGGGAGTAAAAGGAGTCTCCTTGAATAGTAGCAGGATCTATTCTATGATTAAAAGGAGAATAGGAATGCCCTCCTTGATTGAGAGGGAGTATGGTTGGACACTAGTTCTCGTTGTGTCATGTACTAGACCATGACTAACAACCGTAAGTCTAGTGCATGCATCACGGATAGGGAGAACGATGACTTGTTTGTTTCTCCTTGTGTTAGGTACTATGATAGATTAGGACTGATGTCCTAAGTCAAGTACATAGACATGGATAAGGAGACTATTGGATTGGATAAGCATCTTGGACAAACATTCTTAGAGTCATGCAATGTGATGGATTAGGATGAAGATCCTAAGTCACATGGGCTTGGATAAGAATGATCCGGTGATAGGGTTACTCCAGGTATCCTAGGTGGGATATGTACCATGATGAGGCAGTATGGTGTCTTATGGAATGCCTCCAAACCTTGTGCTTTGATCTTATGAGAGATGGAGTGTACTTGTCAAGGCTTTGGGTAATGTGACAATGCTGGCTATGATGAGTGATGCTTATCAATTTGGATCCCTTCTTATGAGAATATTTCAACTTGAGATAAACCTATTGAGTCATTATGAATACCTCCCTAGTTAAGAGGAAGTGTTGGAAAATTAACTAGGGTCGGTCTTCATAAATTGTCTTTGTACTCATATATGATGTAAAGTAGAAAGAAAAAATATTTATTTATTTATTTAAGAATCATGAGTTTCATGCTTAATAGGTCAAGGCATCCATTGCATGCATTTAGGATTTGTTATGAGTCAAAAGTATGTCTATATCTTGTTTACAAGAAGCCAATTAAGACCTCTAGCTACAAAGATGCACTACCAAAAGCTTTGTAAGTCAACCTTAAGATGGATTACAAGTCGATCTATAAAAGCACAAGAAAGTTGACCTACAAACCTCTTTTCATGTCGGCTTAAACTTGACCAAGTCGGCCTCATAAACATATAGAAACAAGTATATATTGGAGCCTAGTCAGATTCATTTGGACAGATCACATTTGTAGTTTGATTACTTGAAAGGGGTATACAAGAATTAAGAAAGAAGGATAAGAAAAGGAAAAAACTTACCGACGTGTGCTCAGATTAGAGGTTTGAAATTACATCGGCACTTCAAGTGTCCAAAAAGTTGCAGTCATATCACAGGAGTCCAAAGAGTTGCAGTCATATCACAGGAGTCCGAAGAGTTACAGTCATATCACAGGAGTCCGAAAAGTTGCAGTGAAAGGCACAATTATATCACAGGGGTTTGAAAGTTGCATAGAAAGGTACAATGCTATATCACAAAAGTCTGAAAGTTGTAGTAAGGAAGTGGCATTCTTTTGTTGATTTATGAGGACTTGTAGCTAGATGGTGGTTTGACTTGGTCATTGGAAATCTCATATTGATCTGATTCTATAAGAAGTGGATTGTTCGAGTTTTCCCCAATTTGTGGGGTTTTGCCCTGGTGTAGAGCCTATATCTTGTGTTTCTTGTGTTTCGTGATCTTCATAATTTTAATAATTACTTAATGAAGGAGTAAAAACAATATAATAAAATGCCAACTAATATCACTAGTAACTATCAAGTTAGGAAAATCAACATTTATCTATAAACTCAGTGACTTTCCAATAGGACTAACAGCCGCGAGTCTAGTGAAGGCACTGGTAGGGAGAATGAAGGTTTGGATAAGCATATGGGACCGATACTCCTTGAGGAATGGGAATCCAAGATAGGAGTAGTCCCGAGGACCAATACTCTTTGAGGATAGGGCAGGTCATCGAAGATAAGAGTAGCCCCGAGGAGGATCGATATTCTTTGAGGATTGGGAATCCAAGATAAGAATAGTCCTATAAGGACATATTTGGTGAACATCCAAATGGGCTATGTGCCTTGAGAGGTGGTGGTGGTGGTGGTGTCCAACTGTATGCCTCCAAACATTGTGCTCTAATCTAGTGGAGAGTTAGAGCTTGTTAGTTAAGGTCTTGCTATTTTGAATTGACAATGCTGGTTATGATGATGATGCTTAATGATGCTTATCAATCTGAACTCTTGTTATGAGAATATTTCAATTTGAGAGTATCCTCGTATCCTGTTGTGTCATTATGAATACCTCCCTAGTTAAGATGGAGTGTTGGAAATGTAACTAGGTTTGGTCTTCATAATTATCATTGTACTTGCATCATTATGTATTTCATGAAAAAGAAAAAAGAAGAAAAAGAAAAATTATTATTATTATTATTTTCTAGTCAAAGCATGTTCTTCATGCTTCTAGGGTTTATTGAAGTCAAAATAAAATTTGTCAGAAGTCAAAGTTCCATTTGGACTATTTTGTAAAAGAAAGAAAATTTTATTTTGAGTCAAAAAGTCATTTTGTCCCCACAAGACCAAGTCGCCCCTCCCTGGACAAGTTGGCCCTGGAAGGGAACCATTCGACCTCCAGGATGTGTATATATACAATGCAACTTGACCTTATTTACTCACTCACTCATTATTTTTTTGTGCCAAGAAGAGAGAGAAAACCAACGGAAAATCAAGGAAGAAGAGCAAAAGTCAAAGGAGCTATGTGGAAAAAGTCTCGATTCGAGAAGTCACGATTTTTTCGACTCGACGATTTTATCAACTGTATTTTTCATGATTTTTTCAAAAATGAAAAATTCAAGATTTAATCGTAAAGCTTGGGATACAATCAAGAGTTTATCCAAAAATTCGTGAGTGAGGTGCCAGGTTGCATATAAGTTAGGAAAAGGCCGATTTTCCCACTCATTTTCCCTGTAATCTTTGTGATTCATTCCTTTGGAGAGGAGGTGTTTGTCATCACACAAGAGGATGAGATTTACTCGATTGTGGGTGAGACAACTTCAGAAAACCCTTGGCGTGGAAGCCATCTCATTGGGCCATATTGGGTCTTGACACCACTGCTACATGGAGGGTAGAGATTGAGAGGCCTATCGTGGACTTGGTCCCTGATTTGGTTAGAGAGGTAGATTGAGAGGCACTGGAGCCGGAGGAGGTAGCAACTGTAAGGGAGGGAGAGGTAGAGGAGGAGGAGGAGGAGGTGACACCATCTAGGATGGGTAATAACAAAGAACAAAGGCGACCTCCTATTTGTGCTTCTAGAGGATGACAAAGTCCATTTGTAACCCCAAGGGCAGTGCCTTCTTCCTCTAGAGGAAAAGGAAAGGCCATTCCCTATTCTTGTAAAAGGGGTGGAGGAACTTAGTGACTAATTAGTTTATGACATGTAGATGACTCATGATGATGAATCATTATATACATTTATTATATTTTTTGTTGATAATTTGACTCTTGAGACCGAGTCAGGATTCAGAGCTTGATTCACTATTGATATGTGATGTAGCACTATAATTCTTATACATCTTATATATTAGCTTTCTTTTCATATTTATGTGGCAATGCATTTATTTGATGTTGTGGATGCTTTAGATGCTAAAAAATTGAAAATAAATATTTCTGTACTTTTTAAATTTTGTTGAGTTTTCGCTGATTTTTTCAAAAACCTCCAGACTTTAATGACTCTTTCAATTTCTGGATCCTTGTCGATTTATTCTCGAGGTCTACTTTTTCCACTTTGCAAAGAAGAGAGAGTGAAGGTCAAAGGAGAGAATTCTGCCACATGTGCAAGACTTATGCCATAGCTTCTGTCACATTGGAAACACTGAGAGGGGGGTTGAATCAATATTTCTTAGCAACTAGCACTTTTAATTGTTTTTTCAAAGCATTAGTTAATCTTTAGTTATTATAATTATTCAGTAGAAACAATAAACAACAATGAAAAAGATAGAGACAGTAGGCACAAGATTTTTAGGTGGAAAACCCCATCTAGGTCAAAAACCACTGAATGCTATTCTAATAAGTTCTTTAATCTCCAGCCCGAATTGAAAAGGAAGCTACAAATTCCTAGAACTTTAGAAAAACATTCTTCTCTAGCTCCCATTGGAAGGATGCCCCAATGCCTTGGTTTTATTAGCGGTCAGTTGAAAGGATGCCCCAACACCACCCTACCACCCTGAAGTGTTTACAGGCCCCAACCTGAAGGTGACTTCATTCACTAGCCTAGCATTGCCCTACCACCCTATAGAGACAAAATAAAATAAAATAAAAGTGTGGATTCCCTTACCAGGGACAGTGATCCATGTTACAATGATATATATATTTTCTAATGAATTTTCTTTGACTGACCAACAACTCTAGGACCTAAACCCTTGTCCCGACATAACAAGAACCCTTGTCCAATAGCAACACAAGCCCTTATCCCAAAACAAATTTGCGTTCTTCAACTCTAAGCAATGACACAGGCTCCTTATAAATGTGGGCTCTCTTACAAGGGATAAAGACCCATTTACAATGATGTATAATGCTTGACAAATGACACTGACTTTTGGACAGACTTCTTAAGAGATATTGATGTGGATTTGCTTGCTTCTCACTGCTTTATTGCTTGGTCACTGTTTTATTGCTTGTGCCTTTACTGCTTCACTTGATGTCACTGGTTAACCCTAAGTTCATGCCACTGATCCACTGCTCAAGGCTGTTGTGCTGCTTGAATTATGTTTGAACCTGCAATTGAAACTTGAAAGTATGCCCAAGCGAAACACCAATTTCCAAACACAAAAAATAACCCTGAACCCAACTATTAAGTGAATCTTAAACAACAAGTGGAGTGTACCAAGAGGCTGCATAAATGATCAATTATCAAAACAAAATCCACTTACCTGATGTGTGCTCACTTCCACCTGCAATAAGAACATATGTCAGATTTGAAGCAAACAAAAATAAAGACTACTGCAATACTTACCTGAATAGATGGATGCAACCGGCCCAACCCTTCCACTGAAAGAATTCCTCACTGGTCCAAGTTTGAAGGTCTGAACAAAACCCTTACTTCCTAGGACTGACCTAATCTTTAGCCCCTTTTGACACTATATAAAACAGGTTCTAAAGAGAGCTACTCTGAAACCTTAATTGACCTAAAGAGTAACCCTAACACAGTCCCAGAATACACCGTTATATAAACATAAACTTTTAGAACAGACCTGACTCAAACTTAAGACAAAAATGTTCTCAAATACCTTATCCACAGATCCAAAAGACCTAAACAATCTTAAGTAATCAAAACAGGTTTAAGACCTTAAACATGTGTGAGTCTTTAACAATTTCAGGTGTCTTGGTTCTTGAAAAGAGACCTAGAGAGTGTGGTTATGAACTTGCCCTTACTTGAAAATATACAGAGACTTAACCTCCACAGATTTGAATCCTAAATGGTGATTCTGAAATCTTTCACTCTCTGAAACAAGTACCTCAAATCACAGATTGATCCGTAGCTTCTGTAACTTGACTTCTTATGCAACTTGCAGCGTCTCAAATCACAGGTCCGAGACTTCTGCTATTTCGTTCCTTATGCAACTTGCAGTCTCTTAAAGTCATAGGTCCGAGACTTCTGCTATTTCGTTCCTTATGCAACTTTGCACTCTCTGCAATATGTTGATTTGGGGTTGCCTCAGATGTGCTCTAGCCACGAAATTTGGTGGAGAGGTTAGGGCACATGAGATCTCCAATACCCAGAAAGGGTTTGGGCAGATTCTAAATCGATCAGGAGATATTAAAATAATTAATATTTTTAATGGAATCCCTAAGTCTAAACTGACGTAGGGCCAGTGTAGCTGACGTAGAGGCTCAGAGCACTGACGTAGCGCCTCCTGGGTTGACACAGGCCAATATAGGCTAATGTAGGGCCAATGTTGGGCTAGGAGAGGCTGACATAGTCCAGATTGGGCAGACGCTGGGGTTTCTGGGGCAGATTGGTGCTGAGTAGCTGCCAGAATGATTATCTGGGTTTCAGCCAGTAGATTTGTCAGACACTGAGAGGTATCACTGCCAAGGAAATTCTCTGTTAGGTAGGCCAGATTCGACACCCAAATTGTACTCTGATATTGCTTAATAAGAAAACCCTCAGATAGTTGTACTGGTTTTCCCGCACTGGGTTTTTCTAGGGACATTAGTCCAAAATAATCGTGTCATGTGGTGTGTTTGTTCTTGTTTCTTTTAGTTGCTGATTTGTAATATGTTGAACATGCATTGGTGTTTATTTTTAGTATTTACTTTGTAAATAACTTGTTAAAGAAAAATAACAAGTAGGTAGGAATAAATTAGAAAAAGTGCATGAAGGGTTTCTAAACTAAGTAAACTTAGAAACTTCAACATGGTATCAGAGCATGATTGTAGATCATAGGAGGACTAACAGACATCAGGCGAGCAGAGCAATAACAACAGAAAACAGTTGTCCTGAAGTGACAGAAGCTGTTTCTAGCAGCACAGAGGCCAAGAAGTGTGACACAGAGCTAGCTAGAGCCACGCAGAAAAAGTCGGGAGTTGCGTAGAGCCTTAGAGAGGCCAGTGTTGCTGACGCAGAGGGCCAGAGCGCTGACGCAGGGCATCCCAAGGCTGACGCAGAGCCAACGTGGGGTAGAGAGGGGCTGATGCAGTTCACAAAGGGGCAGTTGCTGGGGTCTAGAAGGCTGCAAGAATATTGCAGAGTGGAGCTGGTGAGGTACTCTAGTTAGAACAGTACCTGACAGAGCAGGGCTAGAGGAGTTGTTATCGAGAGTTTCTAGCTGAGGAACCCGAATCAACAGTGGAGTCACACAAGACGATCAGAGTAGGGGGCATCTCGACAAGCGACATAAGGATTTCTAGGAGGGAAATCAGAATTCAGAGGGAGTCCAGAAGAGAACATCTGGAAGGGAAGTAGAGACTCAGAGGAGTCGAATAGAGAACTTCTAGGAGGGAAGTAGAGGAGCGTCATGGCACTACACCGGGTAAGAGACCAGGATAGACTGGACGAAGCATCGAACTTCGCAGTCTGGAAGGCCAAAATCTTATCAGTGCTTGACAAGAATCATGTCAAGAACTTTGCCTTGAAGGTTATAGCTATCCTAGTCGACCCCAATGATAACGACAAGTACGAAGAGGCGATGGCGAGGGCCAAGTACATTATCCTTGACGAGGTCAAGGATCATGTGGTACCACATATAGCTGAGAAGCAAATGGCAGTTGAAATGTGGGAGGTTTTCAAGAACCTGTACCAACATACTTCTGTGCAGAGAAGAATGTTGCTTGAGAACCAAATGAGGTCGTATTAGATGAAGAAGGGTCAATCGATTTACACCTTCCTCGAACGACTGAATGAGATCCGAGACCAGTGGACTGCTATAGGAGTGACACCAGGTCAGGAGCTTATGGTGAGGACAACACTGAATGTTGTCTCAGAAGATTGGGAAGTGTTTGTCCAGAGTATTCTGGGTAGAGAAACTCTCCTACCTTGGGACGAGATGTGGGCAGCTCTTCGCCACGAAGAGATCATGCGACAATCAAAGATAGGTATAAAGGGATCAAAGTTCAGCAGGAGGAGGAGGATGTGGCCCTAGCATTTGAGGGAAAGCAGGAGAAGCGGAAGAAGAAAGATCTCTCCAAGATCAAGTGCTTCCACTGTGGGGAGATGGGTCATTATGTGACCCAATGCCCAAGGAAGAAGAGTAAGGGAGAGTCTTCTGAGACTAAGGCAGCGCCAACATGGGCAGAGAAGGAAGTTTTGATAGACGATGATTGTGCTATAAGTGCACACACACCACTTGAGCGGAAGTGGGGAGTCATCGAGCTGTAGTTAGGTGGACTATACGGTATGAAGGGCAAGATCCTTGAGGTACCCAGCCTCTTGGATTAGACCTTGCTACGGGAGCCCCGACGAGGAGTAGCAGGACTGGCTAGGTGGGTAGAGATGGATGTGGATGGAGTAGCAAAGAGAGATACAGTGCAGGAGTCCCAAGACAACGCAGAGCTGGTAGGCTGTAGCAGTGCGAGAAGCACAGGAGTGTTGCACCAGTGCAGGACGACACAGAGAGGTGTGCAACGGTGCGAGATGCAGGAGAGTTGTTGCAGCAGCACAGAGGTCAGAGAGGGAGCACTTGTCAGCGACAGAGGGAGCTTTAGCATCAGTGGGTGTTTTTAGCCCAACAGGGAGGTCAGTTGGGAGATTAGTTACTTGCTTCTCAGTAACTGAGTTGCAATGCAGCAGTGGGCAACATGATGCAACTTGATGAGAGGAGGTGCAGTGCGGATGCAGTGTTGGGAAAAAGGACTAGCAACAACACGAATGCAGAGGTTAGGGCACATGAGATCTCCAATACCGAGAAAGGGTTTGGGTAGATTTTAAATAGACCAGGAGATATTAAAATAATTAATATTTTTAATGGAGTCCCTAAGTCTAAACTTAGGGAAAATAAAATATTAATGTGTATTAATATGAATCTGTGTTAGAGTGGTCCAAAAGACATAGATCAAGCCAGATCTAATCTTAGCCATTGATTAGGGACTTAATCTCCGCCGTGGAGATATCAACAGGAAAAGTATAAGAAGAGACTTGAGGGTCACTTAGAGAAGTACACCAAATGATCAGTCATTCTATTTTCTAGAGTGGGGTTTGCTAAGAGAGAGAATCAGTGATTATGAGAATAGCTGAGGGGCATTGAGTACAGAGAGATAGAGAGGCAGAGATAGTGCCGGGATAGCAGCAGAGCAGCCAAAGAGAGAGACGCAGGAGCAGCCAGTGCTCATGCAGGGCCACACAGAGGCAGATAAGTGCTGTGAGAGCACCAGAGGGGCCAGCGCAGTTGATGCAGAGGCTCAGAGAGCTGACACAGGGCCTCTTGGGCTGACACAAGCCAAGATAGGCTGATGCAGGGCCAGTGCTGGGCTAGGAGAGGCTGATGCAGTCCAAATTGGGCAGACGCTGGGGTTTCTGGGGCAGATTGGTGCTGAGTAGCTGCCGGAAGGATTGTTTGGGGTTTCAACCAGTAGATTTGTCAGAAACTGAGAGGTATTACTGCCAAGGAAATTCTCTGTTAGGTAGGCCAGTTTTGGCACCCAGATTGTACTTTGATATTACTTAATAAGAAAATCCTCAGATAGCTGCACCGATTTTCCTGCATTGGGTTTTTCCAGGGACATTGGTCCAAAAATAATGGTGTCATGTGGTGTGTTTGTTCTTGTTTCTTTTAGTTGTTGATCTGTAAGATGTTGAGCATGCAACTGGTGTTTATTTTCAGTATTTACTTTGTAAATAACTTGTTAAAGAAAAATAACAAGTAGGTAGGAATAAATCAGAAAAAGTGCATGAAGGGTTTCTAAACTAAGTAAACTTAGAAACTTCAACACAATACTTAATCAACAGGTCCAAAATTTATGTACTAATGCACAAACATAACAACAGGTCCGAAGTAGTAATCATAGGTAGGTATGACTCTTACTGTTTGCAAAAAGATTCCACTTTCCTTTTTGTTAGGTGACTTTAAAAGAAACGAACTTCCAACCAAAACATAACCAGCTCTAGCCCAAAAAAGATTTCTGCGTTATCTGCCTTAAGGGTGACCGAAGATTTCAAAGGTCCTTTCTCAAAAACTAATCATTTGTTACTTGAATTGTGAAGGATATGGAGATATTTTATAGGGATTTCTTGGAATGAGGGGGTCTTCAAAAAGGATACAACAACTCCTCTTCTGTAGGAAGATTTTAAGGAATATATTTTAATTTGCTACCTTAAGCCCTAAGTAAGAAGGTCGTTAGCCTATTTAATGGATGAATTATTATTTTAATAATTTAACAAAATAATATAATTTTATTAATATTGATTACATAATAATAACTAACCCTTAAGACCCCTATTTAATATTGTGTTAAGAATCTTTCTTAGAAATATTTTCAATTCCACTAAAAAATTGATATCAATGATTGGCTTAGTGCATATGGCGCTACCAAGGTTGTGAAGTCAACGTTTGAGTTACTACCTTTGGTTCTTGAAGATACTCAACTTATACACAACGAAATTGCAGTGATAATCACTATCATATAGTGATAGCCGTAGGTGAATAAATGATAAGGTGTCATGTCACTACCCCTTGGAGATTTAGCCCACAAAATTAGGTGTTCAACTTAAAATACAAATAACTTTCAAACTATAAAAAACTGTGTGGGGCACCACATGTCATTGGAAAGATCTTTTCGAGGAGAATCTAACTAGATTGATTAGGAGATAAGAAACCACGAATTTCCATGTGAAATTCGCCAACAAAAATTGGGGTAGCTCTTGGTGTTGCTTGGGTTGACATCAATGACAACCACCTATCAACATGAAATTTCAGACAGTTGCGGGGGTCGGAAATCAGAGTTTGACTAGATTTGAAGAGCATTGACCATCATTGACTTGGTTGGATTTCACTTGGTTGAGGAAGGTTTGAAGGAGGGTTGACATTGGTCTTGTGGGAGGGCTTGGTCTTGGTTTTGGTTTTTGGGTCTTGAATTTCTCACTTTGATCTAATTCTATAAGAAGAGAAGTTGGTTGGGTTTTCCTTTTGTGGGGTTTTTACCTAGCATGGAGCCTATATCTTGTGTTCATTGTCTTTTGTGATCTTCGTGTTTATGTTTTTGATAATTGTTTTATGAAGAGAACATAATAAAAGTAATAAGAAGCCAACAAACATTCACAACTACAAGCAATTATAAAGTAAGAGAAATCATCCTAATCTTCAAGCATATTGGTTTCTCAAATGGAAGAAGTCTCATGTGTACAGGATTAAGAAAGCCTTGTGTGGACTCAAGTAGGCACCAAGAGCACGGTACTCCAGGATTGACAAAATTTGCTAAACATGGAGCTCATTAAACGTGAAGCAAATGTTAACATGCTCATAATTGTTTTGGATTAATCTACTTATTTTGGTGTTGTACGTAGATGATTTGTTTCTCATAGTTGCAGAGAGGATCATAGCAGGGTGCAAAGTAGATTTGGGAGCTGACTTTTGAGATGAAGGACATCAATTTAATGCAATGTTGCACTAATCGTTATTGGGATAATTTCAACGCGGGGAAAAAATCGGAAAAAAACATAATAATCGGGAAAAAATCGGTAATAATCGGGAAAAAATCATTTGGTACAAAAATATTCATTTTTTTTCAATTTTTTTAATATCTAAACCATCTACAACATTAAATAAATACATTGACACATAAATATGATAAAAGAACTAATATATAAGATGTTTAATATCATTTCTAGTGCTAAAATCACACATAACAGTGAATCATGTCCTGAATAGTAATTCCTGACTCCTGAGTCCCAACTTAGCTTCAAAATATCAACAAAAAATATAATAATGTATTTCATGAGTCATAATGTCATATACAATGAAATGAACAAAATAACTAAAGTCTAATACTATTGATTTCCTCTGCCCCTCTTGCGAGAAAATGCCATAGCTTTCCCTTTCCCTTTAGATGTAGATGCTGGTGCTGGTGGAGTTGGCATTGGAGTTCACTGTGCTCTAGAAGCTGAAGAACTAGAAGTAGGAGCTATAGGAGGTAGACCACGTCCTCTACTGGTGGCAGGGGTAGCTCGGGCAGGTGGTGTCACCTCCTCCTTCTGTTGCTCCAACTCCTCCTCCTCCTCCCCCTTCACTACATCCTGCACTAACCAATCATCAACATAATCCATGAGAGGCCTCTTGGACTCAACCCTCCATGTAGTAGTGGTGTCAATCCCATCCAATGAGATGGCCTCCATATCAGGTTTCCTTTCAAGTTGCCTCATCCACAATCAAAGATTGTAGTAGATGTAGACCATGTCATCAAGTCGTTGGGACTCCAACCTGTACAAAGATCATGAAATAATAATTATAAAAAATATTGTTTAATGAATTCAAAAATTTATTTGGAAATTTGCAATATTTAAAATTTTTAAGTGTTAACTTGTTGCGCTTCTTGTTGTGTATTTTTTCAAATACACTCTAGTTGCGCTCACATCCAATGTTTTAAAAACCATTTTTAAAAACTGGTTACCGGTCTAACCAGCCGGTTAGCAAGGCCGCCGGTCAAAACCGGCCAAAAAACCCGGTTAGAAAGGCAGTTTCCCCAATTTTTGGCCCTAACCGGTGAAAACCGGCCGGTTTAGGACGGAACCGGCCGGTTTGTATCAAACCGGCCGGTTCCATCCTAAACCGGC